>JAIOJX010000018.1:9496614-9517667 GCA_022376925.1 Tragulus kanchil | reverse complement strand
AAGGCAATTTCGGCTTTCTCGCCACGAAATCCGCGTTAAAATCTGGAGAATTTCCCTCTGGCCATTTTTTCTAGGCATATTTTAGCATTACTACGATTGTGTACCCTATGTAAAGATTGTACATTCTGATATTTTCCAATTGAGCATGATAACACAGAAGTTCTCCAAGTATTTGGCGAATCAGCCACACATATTTGTGAGATCTATTTATCTAAGTTTAATCTAATCTCAGCCTGACCATGTAAAATCTCCTTTTCTTTTGAACCAAAACATATATCCTACTTTCCAACTATATGTCGATAATTTTTCCTTTTATTTTTGTAGCTATAATTCCATATTCAGTTTGGAATCCTCAACTCTAAAACACCCGAATTTTTAGTGAACACTAAGAGGCAAGTCACTGGGAACTGTGTCACACCAGCATTTTCTGCTTGGAAACGTATGTTTTGGTGTTCCTCTCCCAAGAAGGCGAAGGTTGGTTAGCTTTGATTTGCCCAGCAACCGATGTTCCGCTCTTTTATCCCTTTTGAATTGACCCAGATAGTCAATGAATTATTGCCATTTAACTTGACGATCCAAAGTAGCAAAACAGAATTTTAGAGAAATTGCAAGAATCGACTAGCACACTGAATAAAGAAATACATAACTTAGAAAACAAAAACAGAGACAACTCAATGTCTGAACTGAAAACACACCAGAGAGGGAATCAAGAGCAGAGTGTCTGAGACAGAAGGCCGGATAAGTGAGCTGGAAGATAGGAGGGTGAAAGTAACTGCTGAAGAATAGAATCAAGCACAAAGAATGAAAAGAGCAGAGGATAGTCTCAGAGACCTCTGGGATAATGTCAAACACACCAAAATTTGAATTATGGGGGTTCCAGAAGAAGAAGAACAAAGAAAGGAAATGAGAACAATTTGAAGCGATTATAGTTGAAAATTTCCCAACCTGGGAAATGAAACGGTCAAGTCCAAGAAGCGCAGAGTACCATGCAGAATCAACCTGAGAAGAAACACACCAAGACACATATTAATGAAGTGAACACGAAGGAAACACAAAGACAGAATTCTAAAGCCAGCATGGGATAAGCAACTAGTGACATGCAAGGAAACCCCATAAGCCTATCAGCTGATCTTCCACCAGAATCTCTGCAGACCAGAAGAGAATGACAAGACACATTGAAAGCGCTGAAACAGAATAATCTGCAACCAAGAAGACTCTACCCTGCAAGGGCTCTTTAAAAATTCATGGAGAAATCAAAAGCTTTACAGATAAGCAAAAATGTAAGAGAATTTAGTAACACCAAAGCAGCCTGGTGAGACAAGTGTCAAAAGGACTTATGTAGAAACAAATTTAAGAGAAGAAGAAGACCTACAAAACAATGTCATCACACCATCTGAGAAGATGCCAATAGGATCATTTGTATCAATCAGTACTTTACATGTAAATGGGCTAAATGTCCCAAGCAAAGACCCAGACTGGTTGAATGGATTCAAAAACAAGCCCCAGAAATATGGTGCTTAAGAGAAACCCACTACAGACCTAACAATACACATAGCCGGACAGTGAGAGGAGGGAAAAAGATATTCCATGCAAATGGAAATCAAAAGAAAGCTGGAGCAGGAGCCTCATATCAGACAAAATAAACTTTAAAATGAAGAAGTTCAGGAGTCAAGGCAGGGCAGTGCGTAATGATCAAGGATCGATCCAAGAGGAAGACATAAGAACCGTAAACATCTATGTACCCAGCACAAGAGCACCCCAACATGTAAGACAAACACTTTCAGACATAAAGGAAGAAACTGACAATATCACAGTAATAGTAGGAGTCTTGAACACTCCTCTCACACCAATGCACAGATCGTCAAAACAGAAAATTAATAAAGAAACGCGAGGCTTACACACTCGGAGATGGACCTCATGGATATTTTAGGACCTTCCCCAAAAGCAGAAGAATATACTTTCTTTTCAAGTGCTCACGAATCCAAAGGATTTTAAGAGACTATTATGAACAAGGATATGTCAGCAAACTGCACAACCTGGAGGAAGTGGACCGTTTCATAAAAGAGTAATCTTCCAAGACTGAAGCAGGAAGAAATAAAATTATGAACAACCCAATCACAAGCGCAGAAATCGAATTTGTGATTAAAAAGCTATTCAAAAATAAAAGCCCAGGGCCAAATGGCTTCACAGGTGAATTCTACCAAATATTTAAAGAAGAACTAATGCCTGTCCTAAAACTGTTTCAAACACTTGCCCAAGAAGGAACACTTCCAAACAGATTCTGAGTCCGCCATCACCCTCATACCAAAAACAATGGAAAGCCAACACGAAAAAAAGACAATTATAGACCCATTTAAATGATGGATTTAGATGCCAAGATCCTCAACAAAATCCTAGCAAACAGAATACAACGACACATCAAAAACTCTTTCAGCATGACCAAGTCGGGTTCATCCCAGGCATGCAATTATTCTTCAATATCCACACATCAATTAATGTGATCCACCATTTTTTGAGAGACAAAAATCACATGATAATCGCAATATTTTGCAGAAAGAACCTGTGACAAAATCCACCACCCATTTGTGATAAAAATCAGAAAGCAAAACTCTTCTCAGTACACACATAGAAGGAACTTACCTCAACATAGAAAACCATAGATGAGAAGCCCACAGTGAACATTATCTACAATGGTGAAAAACTGAAAGCATTCCTCTAAGATCAGGAACAAAACAGCGGTGTCCACTTTCACCACTGTTATTCCACATAGTCCTGGAAGTTCTAGCAACAGTAATAAGAGAAGAAGAAAAATAAATTCAAGGAATTCAGATTGAAAAGAAGAGGCAGAACTCTCTCTATTTGCAGATGACATGATATTATACATAGAATACCCCAAAGACACTATTAGAGAACTGCTAGAGCTAATCTGCGAATTCAGCATAGTCACGGGATACAACATCTATACACAGAATTCACTGGCATCCAAATATACAAACAATGAAACATCAGAAAACGAAATCAAAGTGGCATTCCCTTCACCATTGCAACCAAAAGAATCAAATATCTAGGAAAAACCTACCCAAAGAAACAAACGAACCATACACAGAAAATTACAAGTGAATAATGAAGGAAAACAAAGAAGACTTAAACAGATGGAGAGAGATTCCATGCTGCTGGGTCGGAAGAGTCAATATTGAGAAAAGGACCATAATACCAAATGTCACCTACAGATTCAATGCGACCCCTCTCAAACTACCACTGACATGCTTCACAGCACTAGACCAAGGAATCTCACAGTTCATATGGAAACACAAAAGACCTCAAATAGCCAAAGCAATCCTGAGGAAGAAGAATGGAGCTGGAGGAATCAGCCTGCCCAACTTCAGACTCTACTACAAAGCAAAGTTCATCAAGCGAGTATGGCACGGGCACAAAACCAGAAATAAAGACCAATGGAACAAGATAGAGAACCCAGAGATAAACCCACACACCTATGGGTACCTTGTTTTGACAATGAGGCGGAACTATAAAATGGGACAAAGACAGCCTCTTCAACAAATGGTGCTGGGAAAACTGGACAGCTACATGCAAACAAATGAAGTTGGAACATTCCCTGACACCATGCACAAAGATCAACTCAAAATGAATCAAAGACCTAAATGTAAGACCAGAAACCCTGAAACACTTAGAGGAGAATATAGGCAAACCTCAAGGACATAAACCAAAGCAAGATATTCCATGACCCACCTACAAGAAGAGTGGAACCAAAAACAAAAATTAACATTTGGGACGTAATGAAACTTAAAAACTTTTGTACAGCCAAAGAAACTACAAAAAAAAGTGGAACAGACAGCCCACAGAATGGGAGAAAATCATAGCAAATGAAACAACAGACAAAGAATTAATCTCCAGAATCTTTAAGCAACACAGACAACTCAAAATTGGAAAAATGAACAACCCAGTAAAAAAATGAGAAAAGGACCTCAACAGATACATCTCAAAAGAGGACATAGAGATGGCCCCAAAACACACAAAACGATGCTCAACCTCGCTTATAATTAGAGAAATGCAAATCAAAACTACAATGAGATATCACCTTATACCAGTCAGAATGGCCATCATCCACAAATCGTCAGACAATGAATGCTGGAGAGGGTGCGGAGACAAAGGGAACCCTCTTGCATTGCTGGTGGGAATGTAAATTGATACAGCCTCTATGGAAGACAGTATGGAGATTTCTTTGAAAACTAAAACTAGAAGCACCATATGACCCAGCAATCCCACTCTTAGGCTTATACCCTGATGAAACCAAATCTGAAAAAAACACCTGTACCCTCAATGTTCATTGCAGCTCTCTATACAATAGCTAGAATATGGAAGCAACCTAGATGTCCATAGACGAATGAATGGACACAAAAGCTCTGGTACATATATACAATGCTATACTACAAAGCTGTAAAAAGAAATGCAGAAGAATTAGCCCTAATGAGGTGGCTGGATCTAGAGCCTATCATCAAAAGTGAGGTCAGTCAAAAAGAGAAGGACAACTACAATATACTAACACACATATATATGGAATCTAGTAGGATGGTGATGATGGCACATACAGTGAAGCGATCAAGAAGACATGGACAATGGACAGTGGACCTTGTGGGGAATGAACAGTGGGTGGGAGGCGTAAAGGAAGTAGCTTGAAGGCATGTGCTACCATATGTGAAGAAAATAGCTCTAGTCATTGCTCTGTGAGAAATGGGGATCCTGCAGGTGTAGTGTGACCGTCTGGAAGGGTGGGATGGGGATATACATATGACTAATCTGGGAACATACATATCTGTAAACAACAAAACTATAAAAGTTAAACGTAAAATAAAAGTTAAAAAAGAAAGAAGAATAAAAAAGGAACAAGTATACTAACACATATACATGGAGTCTAGTAGGATGATAATGGTAACACATGCAGTCAAGCGATGAAAAATCAGACATGGGGAGTATTCACATGGACATTGAGGGGAATGAACAGTGGGTGGGAGGCGTAAAGGAAGTAGCATGAAAACCTATCCTATCATATGTGAACCAAATGTCTATTTTCATTGAGCTGTGAGAAAAGGGGATCCTGCAGGGGGGCTGTGCGACGACCTGAGGTGGAATGCAGGGATATACATATGATTAGCATTAGAAATACTCGGGATGTCTTCTTTCAGGGACTCAGGTGACAACGTCCTCACACAACGGGTGTCACTCTAGGACTCTGTGACATGGGCTGGAGTGTCACAGGTTACTGAGGCACCTCAGCCCTCGACAAGAGGAGGAACAGCCTTGTATTTTTATAAATCAGGAGGGACCAGAGGTCTTAATGCCCAAGTAAATACCATACTTCTGGCACCATGAACTCCCTCTCCCCAACACCACTTACATTGACTAGGCTCCATGTTTCTACAGTTACTCCATCTGTCCAATCTGTCGGTTTCCTTGTGAATGTTTCTGCTTCCGGAAAGACTGGCTTGCCCTGGTTGTCATGGAAACGAAAACGTCATCACAACATTCTCAGTGCTGTTAGCATTCTATGGATACCAGGAAGGACCAATAATTTAGATGCAGACCATCGGTCCCTCTTGTCGATAGATACCTTTTGGCCAATCCAACGAAGGAAGGAACGAACGAACGAATGGACAAACGAACTATTAGAGACAGCATCTTCATGGAATAGGCCATGAGGGGCAGGCGTTGTCACCAAATGGGTTACGGAGGGAGTAATGTGAAAGGACAAGAGCTTCTGTTTTGTGTGAGCCATGCGCAATTAGGATGTAGGTCCCCTCAAGGACGCCCTTTCAACCTGCCATGACACAAGGAGCCAGGGATGTTTTACAAGGAGACTCCAAGGACTCGGGGTGAACGGAGGCCCGCAGAGGGGAAAGCATGTGAGAGAACACACTGGGATGTCAGGGGAGGAAGTGAGGAACAACGACGCTCCAGTCAGCACTCTGAGGTGACTGTTATATCGAGATGGCCCCAGGAACACCCTCGATCCAGGACCCTAGAACAATCATAGCAAATGCAACAATAGACAAAGAATTAATCTCCAAAATCTACAAGCAACTCAGACAACTCAGCACTGGAAAATGGAACAACCCAATGGAAAAATGGGAAAGGACCTAAACAGACAAATCTTCAACGATGACATTCAAATGGCCCAAAAGCACATGAAACAAAGCTCAACTTCACTAATAATTAGAGAAATGCAAATCAAAACTACAATGAGATATCACCTCACACCCGTCAGAATGGCCATCATCCACAAATCGACAGACAATAAATGCTGGAGAGGCTGCGGAGAAAAGGGAACACTCCTGCATTGCTGGTGGGAGTGTAAATTGATACAGCCTCTATGGAAGACAGTCTGGAGATTTCTTAAAAAACTAAAAATAGAAGCACCCTGTGACCCAGCAATCCCACTCTTAGGCTTATAACCTGATGAAATCAAATCTGAAAGAATCACCTGTACCCTAATGTTCATTGCAGCTCTCTATACAATAGCTAGAACATGGAAGGAACCTAGATGCCCATCGATGAACGAATGGATCCAAAAGCTCTGGTACATATATACAATGGAATACTACACAGCTGTAAAGAGAAATGCAGAAGAATCAGCCCTAATGAGGTGGCTGGATCTAGAACGTATCATCAAAAGTGAAGTCAGTCAG
The DNA here is from genome assembly GCA_022376925.1 of Tragulus kanchil. NCBI lineage: Eukaryota > Metazoa > Chordata > Mammalia > Artiodactyla > Tragulidae > Tragulus > Tragulus kanchil. Next base: position 9,510,966 of record JAIOJX010000018.1, on the reverse strand, counting down.
AAAGAGAAGGACAAATACAGTATATTAACACATATATATGGAATCTAGTAGGATGGTGATGATGGCACATGCAGTGAAGCGATGGAAAGACAGGCATGGAGGGTGGGTATATTGACACTTGTGGGAAGGAACAGAAGGTGGAGGCGTAAAGGAACGAAATAATGTGAAGGCCTGTACTATCATAAGTGAAGAAAATAGCTCTAGCCATTGCTCTGTGAGAAAAGGGGATCCTTCAGGGGTGCTGTGTGATGGTTGGGAGGGTGGGAAGCGGGGGATATACATATGACTAATCTGGGAACATACATATCTGTAAACAACAAAACTATAAAAGTTAAAAAAAATAAAGGTTTGAAAATAAAATAAAATAAAATAAAATGTATACCCATAGGGACTTGTAAAGAAAATACAGAAACAGACTCATAGGCATAGAGAACAGTCTTGTGGTTGCCAAGATTGAAGGGAGGAGGAAGATGGATACACTGGGAGTTGGGAGTTTGGTGTTGGTAGCTGCAAACTATTACGTTTAGAATGGATAAACAGCAAGGTTATACCATGTAGCACAGAGAACTACATTCAATCTCTTGTGATAAGTCATAAAGGAAAAGGATATTAAAAGAATATATATCTACACACACGCACACACACACACACACACACACACACACACACACACACACACATATATATTTATATGACACTTTTCCGATAGCAGAGATTGACACAGCATTGTACATCAACTATATTTCAATAAAAAAAATTAATCTGATTATCTAGCCTAAAAGTAAAAAGCACTAAATGGCTAAAGTAGTAAGGGAAAGGTAAGTTATTCTGTAAAGATTTTGCTAGGACACTACAAAAATTAAAGAAATATAAAACATAGAATTCAATTACTTTGAATAATAATTGACAATGGTCCTAATAGACCCTATATGCTGATATTTAATTTGAATGATCACAGCATACTGAATAATATAGATTCCTTTTGAAAGATAGCCTTGAGCTCACTCTTCAGCATCAAGCACATTACCAGTACAAGTGCTCTATTGTTGTTTATTTGTAAAATTATCTAACAGATTTTCAATTATGCAGGATGCACCCTAAAGTGTTATCCTTAAGCATGGTGGATGTTTGGTCCCCATACCTTTTTTTTTTTTTTTTAAAGATTTATTTATTTAGTTATTTTGGGCGGGGGTCGTGTTGGGGAGGGAGAGGAGTGGGCGGGTCACTTCTATTGGTCTTTCATTTCTCTGTTTTCATCCGTCTTTGTTCTTTGGCCCGTGTGGGCCTCCCATCGCGGTGGCCTCTGTTGTCGCAGAGCACCGGCTCTGGGCACATGCGCTCCAGAGCTGCAGATGGGCAATTGGACCCATCCGTCCAGCCACACTGTGGTGCATGAGATCTCCTGGGCCAGGGATCAGACCGGCGCCCTTGCACTGCAAGGCGGTGTCTTTACCACGGACCACCAGGAAGCCCTGTAGTTACCATGACGATAACTGAATCATTTTTTTTGGAAATGTGCTATTCCTGTATGAGAGTTATGTTAATTCTTTTCACCAGATGACCAACTTAATCATCACATCAAAAGTCAGATAATAGGAAAAATACTGTGTAAAGCAAACCCATACCCTTAAAGTTTCACAACAGAGATCCATAAAGTGTGAGAAGTGAAAAGAGACATAAAGGTAATAACATAGATTACATTTCAAGTCCCTTTGGATTCGTATTCTGCAAAGGAAGGTGCTATGTGTTGTGCTCAATCACTGGAGTGGATTGACATTTCCTTCCAGGAATCTTCCCAACCCAGGCATCAAATTCACAACTCCTGCATTTTAGGTGGATTCTTTATGCACGGAGTACATGGGAAGCTCAGGCTCTATGGCTAACGCCAAACACTCATTCAAAAATTGAAGAGGGAGCTTCCCAGGTGAATGTTGAAGAATCCTTCCGATGCAGGAAACAACAGATTCCATCCTTGATCTAGGAAGACCCCACAAGCCCTTGGGCAACCAAACCTATGGGCCTGCCACAACTACTGAGTCTCTTCTCTAGAGCCCAGAAGCCCAAACCACTGAGCCCGTGTGCCACAACTGCTGAAGCCAGTGTGAATAGAGCCCATGCTCACCACAAGAGAAGCCACCACAGTGAGAAGCCTGGGCACTGTAACTAGAGAGTAGCCTCTACTTGCCACAACTAGAGAAGAGCCTGTGCAGCAACGAAGACCAAACAAAGAAAAAAGAAATGAATACACAAATAAGCATTTTAAAAAGTTAAGAAGAAAGTCACTTAGAGATTAGAACTCTGGACTGTGAAGTCAGTGCTCACATTACAAAAAACGGAAGTTAAACAATCTCTCAGTGTGAGATAAAAGTAATGGCTATTTATACCAATTCCAATTATTGGTAAAGAGAATCTAGATATCAAATTCCGAATAAGTTTCTTCTAATGGATGTTACTTTAGTTCACTCTTTTAAAATGAAAGGGAGGAGAATTACACCCCACAATATGCCTCGTTGGCATTGGATTATTTTGAGCTGATTATTTTTAAAACAAGCAGACACAGGAGAAGATCTGAAAATCAAGTAGAAGTTATTCTGTAGAAGTGTACGAAGCATTTATATTCATAAGGAAAATCTCCTATTTATAAGGGTGAATTTTTCTCTATACCAGGAAGAGGAGGATGATTTTAAATCTTGAAACTCTTAATAATGGAGAAGACAACAACTTTTACCCTTCATGTTATGACAACCTCACCCTACATACTATGACAACCTTACCCTACATGCTATGCTTTGCCTGGTCATCTCCCACACTGCCTTCTCCAGTAGCATCTTCTTTTGTCTTTAGCTGGATAGAATATTTAAAGAGCTGGCTCCGGCCTAACTGGGAGTTATTCAGTTTTCCTGAGTATTTCCTGTGTATAGAGGAGGTATACATGTGATTACATTCCAGTGTGCTTTTCCCTGTTTATCCTTTTTTTTTTTTCCTAGTGGTGGCAGGGAAGGGACCCTCACCTGAGAACCTGGAAGGACAGAGAAAATGTATTTCTCTTCCCCATGTAAAAGTATATTTATTTTAAACACATATGTCTTCAGATAGCTCATTTTGTTTTACTGTTCTGCAAAGTTTATTGACGTTACTGAAAATAGTATTTAAATATTAATTGCACTCTAAATTGCCTCGGTGGTTAAACAGACATTTGTGACATCTAAAATGCTAAACATTAAATACTAAATTAAGACATTAAAACAAAAGAATGTAAAAAGCAAGCAGGCAAACCACTCTGCCCAAACCTTGGCAATTAAAAGACTGAACCAAGGGGCTTCCTGCAGTTCTAGTAGTTAAGATTTAGGGATATACATATGACGAATCTGGGATTATACATATCTGTAAACAACAAAACTGTAAAAATAAACAGTAAAATTAAATTAAAAAAAAAGACTTAGTGCTTCAATTTGCATTTTTGTAAGAATGAATGGTACTGAGCATCATTTCTGAGAATTCAAATCAATACTACAATGAGGTATCACCTCACACCAGTCCTGATGACCATCACCAAAACCTACAAACAGTAAATGCTGAGAGAATGTAGAAAAGGAACCCTCTTGCACTGTTGGTGGACATGTAAACTGATACAGCCACTATGGAGAACAGGATGGTGACTCCTTAAGGAACTAGGAATAAAACTGTCATTTGACCCAGCAATCTCACTACTGTGCATATACTCTGAGGAAACCACATTCGAAAAGATCTATGTACATCAATGTTCATTACAGCACTATTTACAATAGGCGGGAAGAATCAGAAATTATGAACAACCCAATTACAAGCACTCAAATTGAAACTGTGATCAAAAAGTCAAAGCCCAGGGCCAGATATCCTCACTGGCAAACTCCACCAAATATTTAGAGAAGAGCCAATGCCTATCCTTCTAAAATTCTTTAAAAAAAATGGCACAGGAAGGAACACTTGCAAACTCATTCTAAGAGGCAACCATCACCCTGATACCAAAACATGCCAGGACAACATAGAAAGAAAATTACAGTCCAGTATCACTGATGGACATAGTGCAAAAATGCAAAAATTTAGATGCAAAAATACTCAACAAAATTCTAACAAACAGAATTCACCAACACATTAAAAAGCTCATGCAGCATGATCAAGCTGGGTTTATTCCAGGGATGCAGGATTCTTCAATATGCACGAATCAATGTGATACAACACATACACAAATTACAAGATAAAACCAAATGACAATCTCAATAGATTCAGAAAAGCTTTTGACAAAATTCAGAACCCATTTATCACACACACACACACACACACACACACACACACATATATATAAGAAACCCTTCGAAAATGGGCACAGAATGAACTTAACAAACAAACAAAAAAAGAAGGAACCTACTTGAACAAAATAAACTCCATATATGATAAATCCACAGCAAACATCATTCTAAAAGGTTAAAAATGAAAGCATTCCCCAAGATCAGGAACAAGACAAGGGTGTCCACACTCACCACTATTATTCAACCTAGTGTTTGAAGTCCTACCCACGGCAATTAGAGAAAAGAAATAAAGGAAGTCCAGATTGGAAAAGAACAAGTAAAACACTCACTGTTTGCAAACGATAGGATGCTACCATAGAAAACCCTCAAGATACCATCAGAGAGTTAATGGAGCTAATCAGTAAATTTAGCAAAGTCGCAGGATACAAAATTAAGGCACAGAAATCACATGCATTAGTATATACTAACAATGAAAAATCAGAAAGCAGAATCAAGGAATCAGTCCCATTTACCACTGTAACCAAAAGAATAAAATATCTAGGAATCAGCCTGCCTAAAGAGGCAAACGAAATGTATACCAAAATTATACGGCAAAGAAAGAAATCAAAGAGGACGTAAACAGGGGAGAGATACTTCATGTTCCTGGGTTGGAAGAATCAATACTGGGAAAAGGACTAGACTGCCAAATGCAATCCACAGATTCGATGTGATCCCTATCAAATTACCAATGGCATTTTTCACAGAACTAAAACAAAAATTTTCACAATTCATATGGATACACAAAAGACCCTGAACAGAAAAGTAGGTCATTTTCCCCAGATTAAAACATACTTTATTGATAAACTCAATCATTTCTGTTTCGCTGAACCAACGGAAGAAAACCAGTTCCTCGAGTTCAACACAGCAGTCACTATTTGTCACTATTCATAATTTGTTTGTAGACAAAAGAGTCTTGAGAAAGAAGAATGGAGCGGAGTAATTCAACCTCCTGACTTCTAATGATACTACAAAGTTCCAGTCATCAAGACACTATGGTCCTGGCAGGAAAACAGAAACTTTGACCAATGGAACAATGTAGAGACCCAGAGATAAACCCACACATCTGTGGGTACCTTAGTTTTGACAATGGAGGCAAGAATAGACAGTGAGGTAAAGATAGCCTCTTCAATAAGTGGTTCTGGGAAAACTGGACAGCTATGTGCAAAGGAGCGAAATTAGAACACTTCCTAACATCATACACAAAGATAAACTCAAAATGAATTAAAGACCTAAATGGAAGACTAAAAACTATCAACTCTTAGAGGAAAACACAGGAAAAACCCTCAAGGACAGAAATCAAAGCAAGATCTTCTCTGACCCACCTACTAGAATAGTGGAACTAAAAACAAAAATAAACAAGTGGGACCTAATAAAACTTAAAAACTTTTTTACAGCAAAGTATAAACAAGGTGAAAGACAACCCTCAAGATGGCAGAAAACAACAATAAATAAAACAACTAACAAAGGATTAATTTCCAAAATACAAGTCACTACCAGAATAACAAACAACCCAATCAAAAGTGCGTAAAACACCTGAACAAACAGTTTACCAAAGAAGACATACAGTTGGCTTACTAACACATGAAAATATGCTCAACACTGCTCATTATTAGAGAAATGCAAATCAAAATGACAACGAGCATCACCTCATACCAGTCAGAATGGCCATCATCAAAGAGTCTACAAACAATAAATGCTGGGGAGTGTATGGAGAAAAGGGAGCCCTCTTGCACTGCTGATGGGAATGTACATTGATACAGTCATTATGGAAAATTGTATGGATATTCCTTAAAAATATTAGTAATAAAACCACCATATGACCCAGCAAATCCTGCTACTAAGCAGATGCCCAGAGGAATCCACGACTGAAACACACATATGTGCCCCAGTGTTCACTGCAGCACTATTTGCAATAGCTTGAACATGGAAGCAACATGGATATCCACCAAACATTGAGTGGAAAGAGAATCCGTGGTACATAAATACAATGGAATATTCCTAAGCCATGCAAAGCAATACACCTGAGTCAGTTCTAATGATGTGGATGAAGCTAGAGCCTACTATACAGAGTGCATCCAGAGAACAGACTTACGAGCAGGGTGGGTGGGAAGAAGGCGAGGTAAGTTGTACAGATAGAGGAGCATGCAAATTGGCATTAGCATATGTAAAACTGATAGCCAATGGGAATTTATATGGCTCAGACTCAGGAAACTCAAACAGGGGCTCCCTGATGACCTACAGGGGTGGAATGGGAGGAGATAGGATGGAAGTTCAAGACGGATGGGACATACGTATACCTATGGCAGATTCATGTTGATCTTTGGCAGAAAACAACAGAATTCTGTAAAGCAATTCTCTCTCAGTTAAAAATAAATTAATTTTAAAAGATATAGGTACATCAGTGTTCACTGCAGCACTATTTTCAATAGCCAGGACATGAAAGCAACCTAGATATCCATCAATAGATGTATGGATAAAGAAGTCATGGTACATATATACAATGGAATATTACTCAGTATAAAAGAAATGAAATTGGGTCACTTGTAGGGAGGTGGATGAACACAGAGTCTGTCATACAAAGTGAAGTAAGAAAGATAAAAATAAATATCCTATATTAATGCATATATATGGAATCTAGTGGAGGAGGAATGGCAACCTGCTCCAGAACTCTTGCCTGGGAAATCCTGGGCTATAGTCCATAGGGTTGAAAATAGTCAGACATGACTGAAGTGACTTAGCATGCATGAACATGAAATCTAGAAAAATGGTACTGCTGAACATATTTGCAGGTCAGGGAAAGAGACGAAGATTTATAGAATGGAACTATGGATACTCCAGGGAAGAAGACAGGCATGAGTTGAAAGAGGAGACGTGACATATAGACACTATTTTCTGTTTGAAATAAACAGCAAGTGGGAAGCTACACTATAGGAGTCAGCTTGGTGCTCTTTGATGGACTAGAGGAGTGGAACAGCAGGGTGAGATGGAGGGAGGCTCAGGATAAAGCAGATATAGGCACACTTAGGTGACTTACACTTATTTTTTAAAGCTTCAGCGTTTTATTACAAAGCCTTGCAAAAGAGTCTGTCTTCAGGTAAGGTAGACTGGTGGACACAGCCTAGTCTTATACTCAAGGCTTGATCCTGGCGGGCAGGATTTGGCCAGACCCTCTCGAGGACCTGGGGCCTCTCTGCAGCACTTACACTGATTTATACCAAAGACTAACAACACTCTAAAGCAATTATCCTCCCATTCAAATTTTTAATTATTATTTTTTAGAATATAACAATTAAAATAATAAAATAATAAGAATACAATTTTAAAATAAAAAAGATTTAGCTTTTCCACAGCAAGGGGCACAGATTCAATACTGGAGGGGGCAAATTTGGAAAACTCAGCAACGGCCACAGGACTGGAAAAGGCCAGTTTTCATTCAAATCTGACAGAAATGCAATGATAAAGAAACTTCAAACTGTCATACAACTATGATCATTCACATACTAGCAAGATAATGCTCAAGATTCTTGAACCTATGTTGCAACAGTACAGAAACTGAGAATTTCCAGATGTACAAACTGCATTTAGAAAAGGCAGAGGAAATAGAGATCAAATTGCCAATACCTACTGGATTATAGAAAATGAAAGGAATTCCAGAAATACATCTACTGCTTCACTGACTATGCTAAAGTGTCAGTCAACCATAGCGAATTCTTCAAGAAATGGAAATACTAGACGACCTTGCCTGCCTCCTGAGGAACCTGTATGCAGGGCAAGAAGCAACAGAATCCAACATGGAACAAGGAACGGATTCCAAATCGGAAAGGAGTACTTCAAGTTGGTACACTGTCACCTTGCTTATTTAACTTCTATGCAGAGCAGATCATGCCAAATGCCAGTCTGGAGGAAGCACAAGCTATAATCAAGACTGCTAGGAGAAATGCCAGTAACCTCAGCTATGCAGATGACACCACCCGTATGGCAAAAAGCCAAGAGGAACTAAAGAGCCTCTTGGTGAACCTGAAAGAGGAGAGGGAAAAAGCTCACGTAAAGCTCAACATTCACAAAATGAAGGTCGTGGCATTTAGTCTCATCACTTCAGGGCAAACAGATGAGCAAACAATGGAAACAGAGCCAGGCTTATTTTCTTGGGCTCCCAAATTACTGTGGAGAGACTGCATCCAAGAAATTAAAAGAGACTTGATCCTTGGAGGAAAAGCTATGACAAACCTAGAGAGCACATTAAAAAGCAGAGACATCACTCTGCCGACAGAAGTCTGTATAGTCAAAATCATGTTGTTCCAAGTAGTCATGTGTGAACATCAGAGTTGGACCATAAAGAAGGCTGAGCGCCGAAGAATTGATGCCTTTGAACTGTGGTGTTGGAGAAGATTCTTGAGAGTCCCTTGGACTGCAAGGAGATCAAACTGGTCAGTCCTAAAGGGAATCAACCCTGAATAGCCACAGGAAGGAATGAAGCTGAAGCAGAAGCTCCAATACTTTGTCCACCTGATGCAAAGAGACGACTCACTGGAACAGACCTGTAATACCTCCACTATCCCTATAAAGAAACTCAATAAGGAATACTGGATTGTACAGGGCCTTACGGCAGTCAGTGAAACCGCTGACGAGAGGTATCCAGTTGCGCCTAATACCTGTACCCTGGTGGCTACTCTACTGTCTACCACAACCTGGTACTCTGTACTAGATTTAAATGATGACTTCTTTCGTAATTCACTAGCTACAGAGTCAAAAGAAATAGTTTCTCCTCAGTGGCAGGACCGAAATGCACAACAAAAACAATAATACTAGAGATCAAGAATGGATCAAGGTGGCAGAGTAGAAGATGGAGCCCACCTCCCCTGACAAACACATCAAAAATACATCACAGGTGGAGCAATTCTTATATAAAACTAACTGGATATTGGTAGAAGCAATTCTATACAACCACAGAGTATAGGAAAGAAATATTTCCACTGAGAGAAAAAGGTATATGGTAAGCACTTCCACCCCTGGAAGGCATTGAAGGCAAAGAAGACGACCCTAAGCCTGAGAGGCAAATGTGTCAAGCCTCAGATTGAGCATCCTATGCAGAAGAGATAAGCCTCCTTAGCTGATGGGAACTTTACTGGGAAAGAGAGAGGCTTGGAGAAGCCTAGACTATTCTTTCAAGGAGTTCACACATGCTAACTTGCTAGCAATCAGCAGAGAGCAAACAGGACCAAATGAAACTTAAAAGGTTTTGCACAGAGAAAGAAACCATCCATAAAATGTAAAGAGAAACACGGAATGGGAGAAAATATTGGGTTGCCCAGAAAGTTCATTCGGGGTTTCCTTTCCATCTTATTAAAACTCCAAGTGAACTTTGTGGTTAACCCAATATTTGCAAATGATGCGACTGACAAAGGCTTCATTTCCAAAATATACAAAGAGCTCATACAGATGAACATTCATTAAACCACGCAATCAAAAATTGGGCAGAAGACCTAAATAGATACTTCTCCAAAGAAGACATGAAGAGAGCCAATAGGTAGAGGAAAATATGTTTGAATGCTGCCAATTATGAGAGAAATGCAAATAAAACCACAATGAGATTGTCTCTCATACCATTCAGAAGAGTCATAATAATAGAAAAAATGTCTACAAATAATAAATGCTGGAGATAGTATGGACAAAAGGAAACCTTCCTACACTGTTGGTGGAATGTAAATTTGTACAGCCACTACGGAATACACTATCAGATTCCTTTAAAACTACAGATAGAACTTCTACGTGATCCAGTAATTTCACTCCCAGGCATGTGTCTGTAAAAACAAGCATTTTAATTTGAAAGGATGCATGCACCCCAATGTTCATATCAGCACTACACAGCCAATGTGATGTCTCTGCTCTCAGTATGCGGTCTAGGTTTGCCATAGCTTTTCTTCCAAGGAGCAAGCATCTTTTACTTTCATGACTGCAGTCACCTAGGTCCATATAGTCAAAGCCTTTCTTTTCCAGTAGTCATGTATGAATGAGAGTTGGACCATAAAGAAGGCTGAGCACCAAAGAACTGAGGCTTTCAAACTGCTGGAGAAGCCTCTTATGAGTCTTTCAGACAGCAAGGAGCTCTAACCAATCAATCCTAAAGGAAATCAACCCTGAATATTCATTGGGAGGACTGATACTGAAGCTCCAATACTTCGGCCACCTGATGAAAAGAACTGACTCATTGGAAGAGACTGTGACTCTGGGCAAAACTGAAGACAAAGGGAGACAAGGAAGGCAGAGGATGAGAGATCTCGATGGCATCACCAACTCAATGGACATGAGTTTTGAGCATATTCTGAGTGATAGTGAAGGACAGGGAAGCCTGTTCTGCTTCTGTCCATGAGGTGACAAACAGTTGGACACAGTGACTGAACAACACACTCCAATAAAATTATAAAACTCATCAAGTTGTATCCACAATGAGATTGTCTCTCATAGCATTCAGAAGAGTCATAATAATAGAAAAAATGTCTACAAATAATAAATGCTGGAGATAGTATGGACAAAAGGAAACCTTCCTACACTGTTGGTGGGAATGTAAATTTGTACAGCCACTACGGAAGACACTATGCAGATTCCTTTAAAAACTCCAAATAGAACTACTACGTGATCCAGTAATTTCACTCCCAGGCATGTGTCTGGAAAAACAAGCATTTTAATTTGAAAGGATGCATGCACCCCAATGTTCGTATCAGCACTAAACAGACAAGACGTGGAAACAACCCAAGTGCCTTCAACAGATGATTAATTTAGGAAGATGTCGTGTGTGTGTGTGTGGAATATAACTCAACCATAAAAAGGAAAGAAATATTGCTATTTGCAGCAAAATGAATGGATCTAGACAATATTTAGCTCAGTGAAATAAGTAACAGAAAACAAACACTGTATGATGTCACTTATAAGTGGAATCTAAAAATTAATACAAACGGCCACATGCACAAAACAGCAGTAGACGTTTAGACATAGAAAACAAACTTAAGGTTACCAAAGAAATGGGGAGGGAGGAATATCTGAAGAACATGAGGTTAACAGATACAAAGTACTATACCTAAAATAGATGAACAGTAATGATATATATATTTTTATTATATATACGGATATATATATCCATATATATATATATGATATATATATATCACAGGAATATTATGTAATATCTTATAATCACTATAATGGGGTATAATCTGCAAAAAAAAAATCCTAAATCACTATGCTGTACAACTGAATCCAACACAATACTGTAAACAGACTCTATTCCAATTTGAAAAACATCCCCAAACAAGGAACTCCTGGTGATCCAGTGGGCAGGACACTATGCTAGCATAGATGAGAACCTGGCTTCAAACATTGGTTGGAAACTAAGATTCCATAAGGTGTCTGATGAAGCCAAAATGAACAAGCAAACAAACAAAAAACAATACTGTTGTTTGGTTCTGCTCCAAGCTTTCCATTAAAAAAAAAAAAAAAAAAAATTAAAAAAAAAAAAAAAACCTGCTCCACCATCTTTAGGGGAAACTTTAGCTAAATACATTGAGGAACTCTCCTCTGGTATGTAGAGGGCATTCTAAGCATCAGCACTATGAAGGAGGCCTCCGACAAAAATATTGGAGCCACACTAAACCTCATAAAGGATATAGGTGACAAGAAAACGCTCAAATATTGCAAACTAGGATGAACTACCTAGGCTTTATCTTCACAGGCCAGAGAAGCACACCCCAGGAAAGGAAAGAAGCCATTTTCAGCCTCTCTCCTCCTAAAACTAAAAAACGGCTTAGGGGCTTCCCGGAAACAGCCAGGTTTTCTCACAACTGGATCCCTAAATATGGTCTAATAGCTAGGCTTCGGTATGAAGAACTGAAAGGAAAGGGTGGATGCAGTTCAAAACCCACAAGGGCCTTTTAAGAAGTGAAAAGCAGTAGACGTGTCTAGACATAAGTAGGAAATCAAAAAAACTGTATGATGTCACTTATAAGTGGAATCTAAAAATTAATACAAACGGCCACATGCACAAAACAGCAGTAGACGTTTAGACATAGAAAACAAACTTAAGGTTACCAAAGAAATGGGGAGGGAGGAATATCTGAAGAACATGAGGTTAACAGATACAAAGTACTATACCTAAAATAGATGAACAGTAATGATATATATATTTTTATTATATATACGGATATATATATCCATATATATATATATATATATATATATATCACAGGAATATTATGTAATATCTTATAATCACTATAATGGGGTATAATCTGCAAAAAAAAAATCCTAAATCACTATGCTGTACAACTGAATCCAACACAATACTGTAAACAGACTCTATTCCAATTTGAAAAACATCCCCAAACAAGGAACTCCTGGTGATCCAGTGGGCAGGACACTATGCTAGCATAGATGAGAACCTGGCTTCAAACATTGGTTGGAAACTAAGATCCCATAAGGTGTCTGATGAAGCCAAAATGAACAAGCAAACAAACAAAAACAATACTGTTGTTTGGTTCTGCTCCAAGCTTTCAATAAAAAATAAATAAAAAAAAAACCTGCTCCACCATCTTTAGGGGAAACTTTAGCTAAACACCTTGAGGAACCCTCCTCTGGTATGTAGAGGGCATTCTAAGCATCAGCACTATGAAGGAGGCCTCTGACAAAGATTGGAGCCACCCTACACCTGAGAAAGCATATAGGTGACAAGAAAATGCTCAAATAGTGCAAACTAGGACGAACTACCTAGGCTTTTTCTTCACAGGCCAGAGAAGCACACCCCAGGAAAGGAAAGAAGCCATTTTCAGCCTCTCTCCTCCTAAAACTAAAAAACGGCTTAGGGGCTTCCCAAAAACAGCCAGGTTTTCTCACAACTGGATCCCTAAATATGGTCTAACAGCTAGGCCTCGGTATGAAGAACTGAACGGAAAGGGTGGATGCAATTCAAAACCTAAAAGGGCCTTTGAAGAAGTGAAAAAGCAACTAGTCTAGGCCACTTCCTGGCTGTCTCAGAATTAGCTCAACCCTTTGACCTTTACCCTTATAAGAGAAGGGAACTGCCACTGAAAGACTTGAGCCTACAAACTGGGACACTTTACTCAGGCGGTTGCTTATTTCTCTGAACAATCAGAGCACACCACCAAGGGATGGCCTCCTTGTCTGCTAACAACTGCTACAACCCTGCTAAAGGAAGCTGAATAGCTCATGTTTGGTCAGCCAATCATACGGACTCCGTACCAGGTTCAGGCTTTCGTAAGTTCTAAGGGAATAGGACAGCTATTCCTGCAATGTCTATTCAAGTTCAGACTCTGCTTGCTAAATCCTGCCACCCTGATATCCAGAGAAATGAGGCCTCTGGATTATGACTGTATAGAGATCAGTCAGTGATTAGTCAGAAATAGATGAGTGGCTGATCTATTCAGTCACCCAGACCTAGGCAGTGGGCCTCCCCAAATGCCAAAGAAGAATGACTCCCAGACAGGAGAAGTTTTATCAGAGACAGGAAAAAGCTGACGAGCTACGCACTCACTTCCCAGACCCAAGTCACAGAGGCACAAGAAGCACTGCTACAGACTTCTGACCAAAACGTAGAACTAATAGCTTCTACCGGAACCTACGAGCTTGCAACAGGGAAGATCTTCAGGGTTTACACGGATTCCCAGTAATTGTCTTCCATCCTCCACACACACAGGGCTATTTGGAAGCAAAGAGGAACATTTACTGCAGAGAACAGTAGGGAGCCTCGGCCCAAGGGCACATTTTATCTATGTGCAAAAGAGCTAGATATCTTCCTTTTAGGAACACTGATGGCCATTGTTCTCTTGCTGACATTTGGGCCGCATATCTTAAATTGGGGTCAGTTGCTCAGGGCTACACGAGGCCGGATCGAAGAAGACAGAACTGAGGCGGCGGGAAGTTCTGCTCCTACACCCGTGCTGTCAGGAGGATGGCCACATGCAGCAGGGCGCAGAGACACAAGATGATCCGGGGCCGATCGGTGCCCTCCCCTGGC
>JAIOJX010000018.1:9477915-9496114 GCA_022376925.1 Tragulus kanchil | reverse complement strand
TGGGAACATACATATCTGTAAACAGCAAAACTATAAAAGTTCAAAGTAAAATAACAGTTAAAAAGAAAGAAGAATAAACAAGGAACCTATCGTATAAAGTGAAGTAAGTCAAAAGCATACAAAGCAGTCTACACAACATGGTCGGGCTATGTAACGCGCAGCATGGCCATCCAGCCACACTGTGGTGCATGAGATCTCCCAGGCCAGGGATCAGACCGGCGCCTTGCACTGCAAGGCGGTGTCTTTACCACTGGACCACCAGGGAAGCCCTGTAGTTCCCATGATGATAACGGAATCATATTTTCTTGGAAATGTGCTATTTCTGTATGAGAGTTATGTTCATTCTTTCCACCAGATGACCAACTTAATCACCACATCAAAAGTCAGATAATAGGAAAAGTACTGTGTAAAGCAAACTCATACCCTTATAGTTTCACAACAGAGAGCCATAAAGTGTGAGAAGTGAAAAGAGCCAGAAAGGTACTAAAATACAGTACATTTCAAGTCCCCTTTGATTCGTATTCTGCAAAGGAAGGTGCTATGTGTTGTGCTCAATCACTGAGTGGATTGACATTTCCTTCTCCAGGGAATCTTCCCAACTCAGGCATCGAATTCACAACTCCTGCGTTTTAGGTGGATTCTCTATGCACGGAGTACATGGGAAGCTCAGGCTCTATGGCTAACGCCAAACACTCATTCAAAAATTGAAGAGGGAGCTTCCCAGGTGAATGTTGAAGAATCCTTCCGATGCAGAAAACAACAGATTCCATCCTTGATCTGGGAAGGCCCCACAAGCCCTGGGGCAACCAAGCCTATGGGCCTGCCACACTACAGAGTCTCTGCTCTAGAGCCCAGCAGCCAAGACCACTGAGCCGTGCCACAACTGTTGAAGCCAGTGTGCCTAGAGCCCATGCTCACCACAAGAGAAGTCACCACAATGAGCAGCCTGTGCACTGTAACCAGAGAGTAGCCCCTACTTGCCACAACTAGAGAAGAGCCTGTGCAGTGACGAAGACCACGCACAGCCAAAAGAAATGAATAAACAAATACGCATTTTAAAACTTAAGAAAAAGTCACTTAGAGATTAGAACTCTGGACTGTGAAGTCAGTGCTCACAGTACAAAAACGGAAGTTAAACGATCTCCCAGTGTGAGATAAAAGTAATGGCTACTTATAGCAATTCCAATTATTGCTAAAGAGAACCTAGACATGAAATGCCAAAGAAGTTTCTCTCATGGATGTTACTTTAGTTCACTCTTTTAAAATGAAAGGGAGGAGAATTTGCCACCCCACAATATGCCTCGTTGGCATTGGATTATTTTGAGCTGATTATTTTAAAACCAGCAGACACAGGGAAGATCTGAAAATCAAGTAGAAGTTATTCTTAGAAGTGTACGAACATTTATATTCATAAGGAAAATCTCCTATTTATAAGGGTGATTTTCTCTATACCAGGAAGAGGAGGATGATTTTAAATCTGAAACTCTTAATAATGGAGAAGACCACAACTTATACCCTACATACTATGACAACCTCACCCTACATACTATGACAACCTTACCCTACATGCTATGCTTTGCCTGGTCATCTCCCACACTGCCTTCTCCAGTAGCATCTTCTTTTGTCTTTAGCTGGATAGAATATTTAAAGTGGTGGCTCTGGCCTAACTGGGAGTTATTCAGTTTGCCTGAGTATTTCCTGTGTATAGCGGAGGTATAATGTGATAATATTCTTATATTCCAGTGTGCTTTTTCCTGTTTATCCACTTTTTTTCCTAGTGTGGCAGGAACCAGAATGAAGGACAGAGAAAATGTATTTCTCTCCCCATGTAAAAGTATATTTATTTTAAACACATATGTCTTCAGATAACTCATTCTGTTTTACTGTTCTGCAAACTTTATTGATGTTACTGAAAATAGTATTTAATTATTAATTGCTCTCTAAATTGCCTAGGTGGTTAAATAGACATTTGTGACATCTAAAATGCTAAACATTAAATACTAAATTAAGACATTAAAATCAAAAAGTGTAAAAAGCAAGCAGGTAAACCACTCTGCTCAAACCTGGCAATTAAAAGACTGAACCAAGGGGCTTCCTGCAGTTCTAGTAGTTAAGATTTAGGGATATACATATGACGAATCTGGGATTATACATATCTGTAAACAACAAACTCTGTAAACATAAACAGTAAAATTAAATTTAAAAAGATTTAGTGCTGTAATTTGCATTTTGTAAGAATGAATGGTACTGAGCATCATTTCTGAGAATGCAAATCAATACTACAATGAGGTATCACCACACCAGTCCTGATGACCATCACCAAAAACCTACAAACAGTAAATGCTGAGAGAATGTTAGAAAAGGGAACCCTCTTGCACTGTTGGTGGACATGTAAATTGATACAGCCACTATGGAGAAGAGTATGGTGATTCCTTAAGAAGCTAGGCATAAAACTGTCATTTGACCCAGCAATCTCACTACTGTGCATATACTCTGAGGAAACCGCATTCCAAAAGATGTATGTACATCAATGTTCAGTACAACACTATTTACAATAGGCGGAAGAAACAGAAATTATGAACAACCCAATTACAAGCACTCAAATCGAAACTGTGATCAAAAACCAAAGCCCAGGGCAAGATATCCTCACTGGCAAACTCTACAAATATTTAGAGAAGAGCCAATGCCTATCCTTCTAAAACTCTTTCCCAAAATTGCACAGGAAGGACACTTGCAAACTCATTCTAAGAGGCAACCAGCACCCTGATACCAAAACAGGCCAAGACAACACAGAAAGAAAATTACAGTCCAATATCACTGATGAACCTAGTGCAAAATGCAAAATTGAGATGTAAAATACTCAACTAATTTCTAACAAACAGTTTTCACCAACACATTAAAAAGCTCATGCAGCATGATCAAGCTGGGTTTATTCAAGGGATGCAGGGATTCTTAAATATACACAAATCAATGTGCTATCACATATTCACAAATTACAAGATAAAAACCAAATGACAATCTCAATAGATTCAGAAAAAGCTTGACAAAATTCAGCACCCATTATGACAATATATATATAATATTATATATATATATATATTACACACACAAACAACATATATATATATATAAAGAAACTCTTTGAAAATGGGCACAGAATGAACTTACCAAAAAATAAAAGGAACCTACTTCAACATAGTAAAGGCCATATATGACAAGTCCACAGCAAACATCATTCTTAAAGGTGAAAAAATGAAAGCATTCCCCCCAAGATCAGGAACAAGACAAGGGTGTCCACACTCACCGCTATTATTCAACATAGTGTTTGAAGTCCTACCCACGGCAATTAGAGAAGAAAAAGAAATAAAGGAAATCCAGGTTGGAAAAGAAGTCAAACACTCACTGTTTGCAAACGATATGATGCTATCATAGAAAACCCTAAAGATACCATCAGGAAATTACTAGAGCTAATCAGTAAATTTAGCAAAGTCACAGGATACAAAATCAATACACAGGCATCACCTGCATTCCTATACACAAACAATGAAAAATCAGAAAGCAGAATCAAGGAATCAGTCCCATTTACCACTGTAACCAAAAGAATAAAATATCTAGGAATCAGCCTGCCTAAAGAGGCAAACGAAATGTATACCAAAAATTATACGGCAAAGAAAGAAATCAAAGAGGACGTAAACAGGGGAGAGATACTTCATGTTCCTGGGTTGGAAGAATCAATACTGGGAAAAGGACTAGACTACCAAATGCAATCCACAGAGTCGATGTGATCCCTATCCAATTACCAATGACAGTTTCACTGAACTAATACAAAAATTTTCACAATTCATATGGATACACAAAAGACCCTGAACGAAATAGTCAAAAAAAAAAAAAAATTACAGTCCAATATCACTGATGAACCTAGTGCAAAATGAAAAAATTGAGATGTAAAATACTCAGCAAAATTCTAGCAAACAGAATTCAGCAACACATCAAAAACCTCATACAGCATGATCAAGTTGGGTTTATTCCAGGGATGCAGGGATTTTTTAAATTTGCACAAATCAATGTGATATAACATATTCACAAATTACAAGATAAAAACCAAATGATAAGCTCAACAGATTCAGAAAAAGCTTTAGACAAAATTCAGCACCCATTTATGACATATATATATATATATATATATATAAAGAAACTCTTTGAAAATGGGCACAGAATGAACTTACCAAAAAATAAAAGGAACCTACTTCAACATAGTAAAGGCCATATATGACAAGTCCACAGCAAACATCATTCTTAAAGGTGAAAAAATGAAAGCATTCCCCCCAAGATCAGGAACAAGAAAAGGGGTGTCCACACTCACCACTATTATTCGACCTAGTGTTTGAAGTCCTACCCACGGCAATTAGAGAAAAGAAATAAAGGAAGTCCAGATTGGAAAAGAACAAGTAAAACACTCACTGTTTGCAAACGATAGGATGCTACCATAGAAAACCCTCAAGATACCATCAGAAAGTTACCGGAGCTAATCAGTAAATTTAGCAAAGTCGCAGGATACAAAATTAAGGCACAGAAATCACATGCATTAGTATATACTAACAATGAAAATTCAGAAAGCAGAATCAAGGAATCAGTCCCATTTACCACTGTAACCAAAAGAATAAAATATCTAGGAATCAGCCTGCCTAAAGAGGCCAACGAAATGTATACCAAAAATTATCCCAAAGAAAGAAATCAAAGAGGATGTCAACAGGGAGAGATACTTCATGTTCCTGGGTTGGAAGAATCAATACTGGGAAAAGGACTAGACTACCAAATGCAATCCACAGAGTCGATGTGATCCCTATCCAATTACCAATGACAGTTTTCACTGAACTAATACAAAAATTTTCACAATTCATATGGATACACAAAAGACCCTGAACAGAAAAGTAGGTCATTTTCCCCAGATTAAAACATACTTTACTGATAAACTCAATCATTTATATTTCAGTGAACCAACAGAAGAAAACCATTTCCTCTAGTTAAACACAGCAGTCACTATTTGTCACTATTCATAATTTGTTTGTAGACAAAACAGCCTTGAGAAAGAAGAATGGAGTGGGAGTAATCAATCTTCCTGACTTCACATGATACTACAAAGTTCCAGTCGTCAAGACACTATGGTCCTGGCAGGAAAACAGAAACTTAGACCAATGGAACAATATAGAGAGCCCAGAGATAAACCCACGCATCTGTGGGTACCTTATTTTTGACAAAGGAGGCAAAAATAGACAATGAGGTAAAGATAGCCTCTTCAAAAAGTGGTTCTGGGAAAACTGGATGGCTATGTGCAAAGGAGCAAATTAGAATACTTCCTAACATCATACAGAGAGATGAAATCACAATGAATTACAGACCTAAATGGAAGAGTAACAACTAGCAACACTTAGAGTAAAACACAGGAAGAACACTCAATTACATGAAACAAAGCAAGATCCCCTATGACCCACTTACTAGAGTAACGAAAATAAAAGTTATAATAAACAAGTGGGGCCTAATAAAACTTAAAAGCTCTTTTACGCCAAAGTGTAAACAAGGCGAAAAGACAATCCTCAAGATGGTAGAAAACAACAGCAAATAAATTAACTAACAAAGGATTAATTTTCAAAATACAAATCAGTACCAAAAAAAGCAAACAACCCAGTCAAAAGTGCGTAAAACACCTGAACAATCATTTTTCCAAAGAGCACATAGAGATGGCTTACAAACACATGAAAATATGCTCAACACTGCTCATTATTACAGGAATGCAAGTCAAAACGACAATGAGCATCAGCTCACACCAGTCAGAATGGCCATCATCAAAGAGTCTACAAACAATAAATGCTGGGGATTTTATGGAGAAAAGGAACCCTCTTGCACTATTGGTGGGATTTTACATTGATGCACCTACTATGGAAGATGATATGGATATTCCTTAAAAATTATTAATAACACCGCAATATGACCCAGCAATCCTGCTACTAAGCAGATGCCCAGAGGAATCCACAACTGAAACACACATATGTGGCCCAGTGTTCACGGCAGCACTATTTGCAATAGCTATAACATGGAAGCAGCATGGATATCCACCACATGTTGACTGGAAAGAGAATCAGTGGTACATATCTACAATGGACCACTCCTAAGCCCTGAAAAGGAATCCGCCTGAGTCAGTTCTAATGATGTGGATGAAGCTATCGCCTACTATACAGAGTGCATCCAGATAACAGACTTACGAGCAGGGTGGGTGGGGAAGAAGGCGAGGGTAAGTTGTACAGATATAGGAGCATGCAAATTGGCATTAGCATATGTAAAACTGATAGCCAATGGGAATTTATGTATGGCTCAGACTCAGGAAACTCAAACGGGGGCTCCTGATGACCTACGGGGGTGGAATGGGGAGGAGATAGGATGGAAGTTCAAGACGGATGGGACATACGTATACCTATGGCAGATTCATGTTGATCTTTGGCAGAAAACAACAGAATTCTGTAAAGCAATTCTCTCTCAGTTAAAAATAAATTAATTTTAAAAAGATATATGTACACCAGTGTTCACTGCAGCACTATTTTCAATAGCCAGGACATGGAAGCAACCTAGATATCCATCAATAGATGCATGGATAAAGAAGTCATGGTACATATATACAATGGAATATTACTCAGCCATAAAAAGTAATAAAATTTGGGGTTACTTGTCGGGAGGTGGATGAACGCAGAGTCTGTCATACAAAGTGAAGTCAGAAAGATAAAAATAAATATTCGATATTAATGCATATATATGGACTCTAGTGGAGGAGGAAATGACAACCTGTTCCAGCACTCTTGCCTGGGAAATCCCTGGTGGGCTATAGTCCATAGGGTTGAAAATAGTCAGACATGACTGAAGTGACTTAGCATGCATGAACATGAAATCTAGAAAAATGGTACTGCTGAATGTATTTTCAGGTCAGGGAAGAGACGAAGATTTATACAATGGAACTATGGATACTCCAGGGAAGAAGACAGGGCATGAGTTGAAAGAGGAGACGTGACATATAGACACTATTTTCTGTTTGAAATAAATGGCAAGTGGGAAGCTACACTATGGGGAGTCAGCTTGGTGCTCTTTGATGGACTAGAGGAGTGGAACAGCAGGGTGCGATGGGAGGGAGGCTCAGGATAAAGCAGATATAGGCACACTTAGGTGACTTACACTTATTATTTTAAAGCTTCAGCGTTTTATTACCAAAGCCTTGCAAAATAGTCTGTCTTCAGGTAAGGTAGACTGGTGGACACAGTCTAGTCTTATACTCAAGGCTTGATCCTGGCGGGCAGGGATTTGGCCAGACCCTCTCAAGGACCTGGGGCCTTTTGCAGCACTTACACTGATTTATAGCAAAGACTAACAACACTCTAAAGCAATTATCCTCCAATTCAAATTTTTAATTATTATTTTTTGGAATATAACAATTAAAATAATAAAATAATAAGAATACAATTTTAAAACAAAAAGGATTCAGCTTGTCCACAGCAAGGGCACAGATTTAATACTGGAGGGGCAAATCTGGAAATCTCAGCAATGCCCACAGGACTGGAAAAGGGCAGATTTCTTTCAGATCTACAGAAAGGCAATGCTAAAAAATTTTTTAAGCTACCAAACAACTAGGATCATTTCACATTCTATCAAGATAATGCTCAAAATTCTTGAAGGTATGCCGCAACAATATAGAAGCTGAGACTTTCCAGATGTACAAACTGCATTTAGAAAAGGCAGAGGAACTAGAGATCACATTGCCAATATCTACTGGATTATAGAAAATGAAAGGAATTCCAGAAATACATCTACTGCTTCACTGACTATGCTAAAGTGTCAGTCAACCATAGCGAATTCTTCAAGAAATGGAAATACTAGACGACCTTGCCTGCCTCCTGAGGAACCTGTATGCAGGGCAAGAAGCAACAGAATCCAACATGGAACAAGGAACAGATTCCAAATCGGGAAAGGAGTACTTCAAGTTGGTACACTGTCACCTTGCATATTTAACTTCTATGCAGAGCAGATCATGCCAAATGCCATTCTGGAGGAAGCACAAGCTATAATCAAGACTGCTAGGAGAAATGCCAGTAACCTCAGCTATGCAGATGACACCACCCGTATGGCAAAAAGCCAAGAGGAACTAAAGAGCCTCTTGGAGAACCTGAAAGAGGAGAGGGAGAAAGCTGGCCTAAAACTCAACATTCACAAAATGAAGATCGTGGCATTCGATCTCATCACGTCAGGGCAAACAGATGGGCAAACAATGGAAACAGAGCCAGGCTTATTTTCTTGGGCTCCCAAATTACTGTGGAGAAAACTGCATCCAAGGAATTCAAAGAGACTTGATCCTTGGAGGAAAAGCTATGACAAACCTAGAGAGCACATTAAAAGCAGAGACATCACTCTGCCAACAGACGACTGTATAGTCATAGTCAGGGTGTTCCAAGTAGTCAAGTGTGGATGTCAGAGTTGGACCATAAAGAAGGCTGAGCGCCAAAGAAGTGATGCCTTTGAACTGTGGTGTTGGAGAAAATGTGCGAGTCCCTTGGACTGCAAGGAGATCATAGTTGTCAGTCCTAAAGGGAATCAAACCTGAATAGCCACAGGAAGGAATGAAGCTGAAGCAGAAGTTCCAAGAATTTGTCCACCTGATGCAGAGAGACGACTCACTGGAAGTGACCTGTAATACTTCCACTATCCCTATAAAGAAACCCAGTAAGGAATACTGGATTGTACCGGACCTTACCCATTCAGAGAAACCACTGACGAGAGGTATCCAGTTGCGCCTAATATCTGTACCCTGGTGGCTACTCTACTGTCTACCAAAACCTGGTGCTCTGTACTAGATTTGAAAGGTGGCTTCTGTCATAATTCACTAGCTACAGAGTCACAAGAAATTGTTTCTCCTCAGTGTCAGGACACAAATACACAACCAAAACAATAACACTAGAGATCAAGAATGGTCCAAGGTGGCAGCGTAGAAGATGGAGCCCACCTCCCCTGACAAACACATCAAAAATACATCACACATGGAGCAATTCTCATATAAAACTAACTGGATATTGGTAGAAGCAATTCTATACAACCACAGAGTATAGGAAAGAAATATTTCCACTTAACCAGGTAGGATAGAAAAAAGGTATAAGGTCAGGACTTCCACCCCTGGAAGGCATCTGAAAGGCAAAGAAGAGGACCCTAACCCTGAGAGGCAAATGTGTCAAGCCTCAGACTGAGCATCCTATGCAGAAGAGATAAGCCTCCTTAGCTGATGGGAAATTTACTGGGAAAGAGAGAAGGCTTGGAGAAGCCTGGACTATTCTTTCAAGGAGTTCACACATGCTAACTCGCTAGCAATCAGCAGAGAGCAAACAGGACCAAATGAAACTTAAAAGGTTTTGCACAGAGAAAGAAACCATCCATAAAATGTAAAGAGAAACACGGAATGGGAGAAAATATTGGGTTGCCCAGAAAGTTCATTCGGGGTTTCCTTTCCATCTTATTAAAACTCCAAGTGAACTTTGTGGCCAACTCAATATTTGCAAGTGATGCAACTGACAAAAGGGTTAATTTCCAAAATATACAAAGAGTTCATGCAGATGAACATTCATTAAACCACGCAACCAAAAATTGGGCAGAAGACCTAAATAGATACTTCTCCAAAGAAGACATGAAGAGAGCCAATAGGTAGAGGAAAATATGTTTGAATGCTGCCAATTATGAGAGAAATGCAAATAAAAACCACAATGAGATTGTCTCTAAACCATTCAGAAGAGTCATAAAAAAAAAAAATGTCTACAAATAATAAATGCTGGAGATTGTATGGAGAAAAGGAAACCTTCCTACACTGTTGGGGGGAATGTAAACTGGTACAGCCACTACGGAATACACTATCAGATTCCTTTAAAGACTACAGTTAGAACTTCTATGTGATCCAGTAATTTCTCTCCCAGGCATATGTCTAGGAAAACAAGAATTTTAATTTGAAAGGACGCACCCCCAATGTTCATATCAGCACTAAACAGCCATGGCATGGAAACAGCACAAGTGCCTTCAACAGACGATTAATTTAGGAAGATGTCATGTTTTTGGTGTGTGTGTGTTTTATACACACACACAGTGGAATATAACTCAACCAGAAAAAGAAAGCCATATTGCTATGTTCAGCAAAAGGAATGGATCTAGACAATATTTAGCTCAGCGAAATAAGTCACAGAAAACAAACACTGTATGATGTCACTTATAAGTGGAATCTAAAAAATTAATAAAAAGCAGGCACAAAACAGCAGTAGACGTTTAGACATAGAAAACAAACTTAAGGTTACCAAAGGAATTGGGGAGGGAGGAATAACTGAAGAACATGAGGTTAACAGATAGAAAGTACTATACCAAAAAAATGAACAATAATGATATATATATTTTATTATCTATACGGATATATATATCCATATATATATATATTTTATATATATTATATATATATATATATATATATATATATATATATATATATATAGGTATAGATATATCTCACGGGGAATATTACCTAATATCTTATAATCATCTATAATGGAGTATAATCTGCAAAAAAAAAAAAAATCCCTGAATCACTATGCTGTACAACTGAAACCAACACAAGGCTGTAAACAGACTCTATTCCAATTTGAAATAACATCCCCAAACAAGGAACTCCTGGTGATCCAGTGGGTACGACTCTATGCTAGCATAGATGAGGACCTGGCTTCAAACATTGGTTGGGAAACTAAGATCCCATACGGTGTCTGATGAAGCCAAAATGAACAAGCGAACAAAGAAAAACAATACTGCTCTTTGGTTCTGTTCCAAGCTTTCAGAAAAAATATAAAATAAAATAAAAACCTGCCCCACCATCTTTGGGAAACTTTAGCTAAACACATTGAGGAACCCTCCTCTGGTATGTAGGGGCACTCTAAGCATCAGCACTATGAAGGAGGCCTCCGACAAAAGATTGGAGCCACCCTACACCTGAGAAAGCATATAGGTGACAAGAAAATGCTCAAATACTGCAAACTAGGATGAACTACCTAGGCCTTAGCTTCACAGGCCAGAGAAGCCCCCCCCAGGGAAGGAAAGAAACCTTTTCCCCTCTCCCTCCTAAAACTGAAGAAACGGCTTGGGGGCTTCCCAGAAACAGCCAGGTTTTCTCACAACTGGATCCCTAAATGTGGTCTAAGAGCTAGGCCTCGGTATGAAGAACTGAAAGGAAAGGGTGGATGCAATGCAAACCCAACAAGGGCCTTTTAAGAAGTAAAAAAGCAACTAGTCTAGGCCACTTCCTGGCTGTCTCAGAATTAGCTCAACCCTTTGACCTTTACCCTTATAAGAGAAGGGAACTGCCACTGAAAGACTTGAGCCTACAAACTGGGACACTTTACTCAGGCGGTTGCTAATTTCTCTGAACAATCAGAGCACACCACCAAGGGATGGCCTCCTTGTCTGCTAACAACTGCTACCACCCTGCTAAAGGAAGCTGAATAGCTCATGTTTGGTCAGCCAATCATACGGACTCCGTCCCAAAGGTTCAGGCTTTCGTAAGTTCTAAGGGAATAGGACAGCTATACCTGCAATGTCTATTCAAGTTCAGACTCTGCTTGCTAAATCCTGCCACCCTGATATCCAGAGAAGCGAGGCCTCTGGATTATGACTGTATAGAGATCAGTCAGTGATTAGTCAGAAATAGATGAGTGGCTGATCTATTCAGTCACCCAGACCTAGGCAGTGGGCCTCCCAAATGCCAAAGAAGAATGACTCCCAGACAGGAGAAGTTTTATGAGAGACAGCAAAAACCTGACGAGCTATGCACTCACTTCCCAGACCCAAGTCACAGAGGCACAAGAAGCACTGCTACAGACTTCTGACCAAAACGTAGAACTAATAGCTTCTACTGGAACCTACGAGCTTGCAACTGGGAAGATCTTCAGGGTTTACACGGATTCCCAATAAGTGTCTTCCATCCTCCACACACACAGGGCTATTTGGAAGCAAAGAGGAACATTTACTGCAGAGAACAGTGGGGAGCCTCGGCCCAAGGGCACATTTTATCTATGTGCAAAAGAGCTAGATATCTTCCTTTTAGGAACACTGATGGCCATTGTTCTCTTGCTGACATTTGGGCCGCATATTTTAAAATTTGGGGGGTCAGTTGCTCAGGGCTACACGAGGCCGGATCGAAGAAGACAGAACTGAGGCGGGGGGAAGTTCTGCTCCTACACCCGTGCTGTCAGGAGGATGGCCACATGCAGCAGGGCGCAGAGATACAAGATGATCCGGGGGTGCTCGGTGCCCCTCGAGCACAAGGAGCAGGACACAAGGCAGAGGAATGTGGCGTTCCTGCTCAGCCCATTAACAAAGCGCAGGAAATACTGAGTCTGAGTAATACAATAAAGTCTAACCTTTTTTTCCTTTGAGCGCAGTCCAGTTCCACTTGCTCACAGGGGCTGTGTGCAGAGTCCTCCGCAACGGCTCTTCAGACCAGAGTCCAGGGAGAAGTGGGAGCACGGACACCCGGCTCTGCCGCCTTGGGCAGTTCCCACGCAGGCACTCAAGATGGCGGGCTGTGTGAAGGGCACCTCGTGCGGCGCGGAGAGCCCGAGCACGCGCCTGTGGCTGTGCCCCCGGCTGAGCCGGCCTCGTGAGAACTCCTCCCCCCCCCTCCCAACTGCGGAGAGCCCCTGAAAGCCAACACGTCCCATCTCTGCGGCCTCAGTCTGAGCTCCTGGAAGCCCAAAGGGGCTTCAGGCAAAAGACTGAGGCTGGTTCTCGGCAGGAGGGCAACGAGTGCTGGCCCCCGGACCAGCGGTTATGGACAAGGCCCTGGCTCCAGGTTTGCCAAAGAGAATTACAGAGACAGAAGGTCGTTAAGTCAGTAGGGCCTATTAGGAGGAAAATAGTGCAGTGCATGTGGATCGATGGACCCAGAGGCGGACCCCTGTGGTCATTTGTATTAGCTTCACAGAAAAATATAAATCTATTAAATATGTCATTATTTTAAGAAAGAACATTTGTAAAGAAGTGAAAAACCATAAACCATTTTCCTTTAAGAACCAAGGGATATCCCTGGCTCATTCAGGCTCACTACTGAAGTTTTACAGCAATTTTACCTCATTTCTCTAATTATGTAAGAGAGCCATATGAGAAAACCATTTTTTATAACATTTATGTTTATTTTTTATGAAGAGAACAGTTTATCTAAACTTCTCAAATGTTTATGCTCATCTATAGATCAGATATACTAATGTTATGTTCACATAGTTCAAAGTTATGAACAATTTGTAAGTATGTGCTTCAATTAGGCTGAATCATAATTGTGACAAATGATTTTATAGTAACAATAATGACCTTGCTTGGTATTTCATATTAAGCAAATTTTACATTATCTTTATTTAGCTTTAAGACCTGAGGATAACATATAAACAGAGTGAATTAACCTTTGTATGTTTGAGTAATTTCTAGGTAAAACAACATGTTAAAAGTTCAGTCAAAAAAGGGCTGGGTATACGTGTGTTCTGTATTTTCATCTTATCGAGTGTCTAGACCTTAGAGTTATGATAACAATCATGTGAATTATTGCCATTCTAACATAATATAACAATGATGTATGCGACTATAGAGGGGAGTATTAAATAAAGAGCGGATAGATGACAAACCTCAAAATACCATAGAGACATTTATAAGAGAATACAATTGTTCTTCTATGGAGATAATTGACATTTCTCAATTATTTGCGTCCTAGTTTTCTCAGTGAAAGAGAATTAGTAACTTTGCTTAAACATTTTATTTAGTATATGTTCAAGACTAAGCTAGAAATATGAATAGTAAGGAAATATGATTGTACAAGAACAATCACAGTACTTGGGTTCAAGTACAGAAGAGTTTTTGCATGTGTGTTGAAGTGTTTGGCTTTGCATATTGAAAGAGAAGGCAAAAAGAACAAAACTTAATGGTCATGAAAATTCTAGACAGTTTCCAGAAAGTGTACTTCATTATCTTTTTATATTTTCTACAAATAAGGACCCTCAACATAAAGCATAAAATATACTGAAACTTTGAAAAGTCTGCTCAGCTGGGTGGGTGTATTTATATCAAAAGAGATATAATTACTCAACTTTCAAATATCATACGGAGACAAGTTTAGAATTCGTTTTATTCATTGCCCAAATAGCAAGTTTGTCTAGAAGTACCTCAGTCTAGTGTGTTCATGAAAGAGTAGAGGGGGTCCCTGGTGTCTCTGTGGTAAAGAATCTGCTTGCCAATGCAGGAGAGATGGGTTCAATCCATAGATGGGAAAAATCCTCTGGAGAACAGAATGGTTACCCACTCAAGGATTCTTGCCTAGAGAATTCGATGGGAAGAGGGCCTGGCTAAGAGCAGCAGAAACACAACCTCCTGAGTTGGCATTATGCAGAGAACTCTGAGACATTCTTTGTACCAAAAACAAAACCCAAATCCTCTAGTACTTTGTGTAGACCAGAAACAGCTGAGGTTCCATAGCAGACTAATAACACAAGTGCTAGTGGGACAAGAACATAGAATTAAGTAAGCGATGAAAGAAATCTAATTGTGATTAGGCTGTTTGAAAATTGCAGAAATCATACTTTGTTATATTTTTTCTGGCACATATAATGAAGGTTTTCAGTGCTGGCATTTTCGTTTTTTTTTTTTTTTTTTCAAATCTATCTCTAACCTTTGACTTAGACTATGTGATTGCAAATGGAAACAAAATATTTCAAAACTCAGCCACAGATAGTTTCACTGAGTCTTTTACATTTTTAACAGCCTCATTGAGACAAATGTCACCAAACAAACTGTACATATTTAAATTATACAACTTGATGAGTTTTTAAAATTTTTATTGGCGTGTGTTGTTCAGTCACTCAGTCCAACTGTTTGTCACCTCATGGACAGAAGCAGA
This sequence comes from Tragulus kanchil, assembly GCA_022376925.1. NCBI lineage: Eukaryota > Metazoa > Chordata > Mammalia > Artiodactyla > Tragulidae > Tragulus > Tragulus kanchil. The sequence continues at coordinate 9,481,125 of JAIOJX010000018.1, read as the reverse complement.
ACAGGCTTCCCTGTCCTTCACTGTCACTCAGAATATGCTCAAACTCATGTCCATTGAGTTGGTGATGCCATCCAGCTCATCCTCTGCCTCCCTTGTCTCCCTTTGCCTTCTCTTTTTTCCCCGTGTCACAGTCTCTTCCAATGAGTCAGTTCGTTACATCAGGTGGCCAAAGTATTGGAGATACAGTATCAGTCCTCCCAATGAATATTCAGGGTTGATTTTCTTTAGGATTGATTGGTTAGAGCTCCTTGCTGTCTGAAAGACTCTTAAGAGGCTTCTCCAGCAGTTTGAAAGCCTCAGTTCTTTGGTGCTCAGCCTTCTTTATGTTCCAACTCTCATTCATACATGACTACTGGAAAAGAAAGGCTTTGACTATATGGACCTAGGTGACTGCAGTCATGAAAGTAAAAGATGCTTGCTCCTTGGAAGAAAAGCTATGGCAAACCTAGACCGCATACTGAGAGCGGAGACATCACATTGGTGACAAAAGTCCATATAGTCAAAGCTATGGTTTTCCCAGTAGTCATGTATGGATGTGAGAGCTGAACCATCAAGAAGGTTGAGCAGTAGAGAATCGACGCCTTTGAAATGCGGTGTTGGAGAAGGTTCTTAAGAGTCACTTGAACTGCAATGAGATCAAACCGGTCAATCCTAAAGGAAATCAACCCAGCATCATTGGAAGGAATCATGCTGAAACTCCAATACTTTGGCCACCTGATTGGAACAGATGACTCCCTGGAAAAGAGACCGATGTTGGGAAAAAAAAGGAGGCAAAATGAGACAGGGACTACAGAGGATGAATGGTTGGAAGACATCACTGAGTCATCTGGACATGACTCAATAGACATGAGTTTGAGCAAGCTCCAGAAGATTGTGAAGGACAGGAAAGCCTGGTGTACTGCAGTTGATGGAATTGCAAAAAATCAGGCATGACTGAGCAATGGAACTGAACTGAGTTGGACCTTTGTCTGCAAAATGATGTCTGCTTTTTTATAGGCTGCCTAGGTTTGTCAGAGCTTTCTTCCCAAAGGGTCAGGCATTTTTTAATGTTGTGGCTACAGTCACTGCAGAGATTTGGGGCCCATGAAAATACAGTCTGTCACTCTTTCCATTTCCCCCCTTTTATTTGCTATGAAGTGATGGGATTGGATGCCATGATCTTCCTATTTTGAATGTTCAGTGTTTGTCCGGCTTTTTTACTGCCCCTTTCAACTTCATCAAGAGGCTCCTTAGTTCCTCTTTGCTTTCTGACATAAGGGTGGTGTCATCTGCATACCTGAGGTTACTAGTATTTCTCACAGCAATCCGATTCCAGCTTGAACTTCATCCAGCCTGACATTTTATGTGATGTGATGGACTCTGCATCGAAGTCACATAATCAGGGTGACCGTATATGGCCTTGATGTACTCCTTGCCCAGTTTGGAACTAGTACATTGTTCCATGTCTGATGCTGACTGGTGCTTCTTGCCCTGCATACAGGTTTCTAGGAGACAAAGTGGTCTGGAATTCCCATGTCTTTAAGAATTTTCCAGTTTGTTGTGATCCACATAGTCAGAAGTTTTAGTATAGTCAGTTATTATAGTTGGTATTTAATGGTGTTTTAGTTCCTGCTGTATAGAAAATAGGGTAGCACTATCACAGTAATAATGAGAGCCTCATAAGGAAATAGTCGGACACGACGGATCGACTGACACCTTCTTTATGTACTTGGACCACTGTCTTCAAACTCCGTGGCCGTCCATAACTCTGATCAAGCTGTAACCAAACGCCAGTCTAGTACTCCTAAAAGTATGGCCCACAGGCCACGTGAGGTCAAAGAATGCACAGAACTTGTTCAACTGCAGTTTCCCAATCCTCACCGCAGACATACGGAAACAGGGAATGAGGTCCAGGAAGTTCAAAGTTTTAACTGGTTTCCCAAGTAATGTTCATGCATATTAAAGCCTGAAGATCATTGATCGAGTCCTACAGTTTTCAAACTACGATTTCCAAGCACTGATGCCTGAGATTCCTTCAGGGGCCCATGAGGCCATGACTATTTTCCTAAAAGTATGTAGACATTATTTGCAGAATTCACTCGGTTGACATATCTACATGGTTTAAAAGCAACGATGGGGAAGAGATGACTGGCACCATAACACCAACTAAGACAAAAGCAGCTAGCCCTATAAAATACTATACATCCCTGCATTTTCAGTAAAAAAAAAATGCCAGTTTCATTTAGGACTCTCTTATGGAGCAGTGAGATTAATTCTGTTAAATCTCTACACACTTCTTTTTTTTCCTGTTCCTTGTAGTTCCAATGCGAAGTAGCTGCAAAGCACTCATATGACTGAGTTGTGAGCTGACCAAACTGTTTTCTCCCAAAACCCCTCCTTTTTAACTTGAACTACTGCCAAACAATGGTTATTCAGCCCAGGATATTTAGAAAACTTTTTCTCAAAAATGAACTAAGTGAATCTGTCCTTTCAAAGAAAACAATGACAGCATTTGCTGCTCATGGTAAGAGTTGACGTGTTCAATGAAGAGTTAGGATTTGGGAAAGCTTTTACCTACCCCATGAGCTTGATCATTTTCTAAAACGTATACTTACCCAATGAGACCTGTGCTGATATGAACAACCATGATTCTTTGAAATTGTATGATCTTGAAATTAGTCACCATTTTTTAAAATCTACATAATTTTGTGAGCCAGTACTCTCCGATGACCAATGAATGCCGTACATAGATAAAGGATCCACTCAATGGATTTTCCTTTAGCCAAGTACAGAGAATTGTTTGATAGGGCTTCAAATTCTCCCCTTTTTGCCTAATCTTTCAGAAAATGCCACTTATTGAGTTTTGTTGTAACATAAAAAAAGAATAAGTACAATGGTTTCAAAAGGCTGTGAAACCACTCCTCAATCTTCTAATTACATATTTGAGTGGGCACAGATTTAAATTCATATATTTCTTTTCTTTTTAATTTCTTTAAAAATGTATTTATTTGGTTGCACTGGGTCCTAGTCATGGTATGTGGGATCTAGTTCCCCGACCAGGGATTGAAGCCAGGTCCCCAGAATTGAGAGCACAGGGTTTTAGCCACTGCACCACCAGGGAAGTCCTAAAGTCATATATTTCAACCAGAGAAACAGATCACAGATCTAATACAGAAACACATATGAAGATCCAACTGTCTTCTATGAAGTCTGACATTAAAGAGGTTTGTA
>JAIOJX010000018.1:9458135-9477415 GCA_022376925.1 Tragulus kanchil | reverse complement strand
TCTTCCAGGTTTTGTTTCATTAAATAACCCATGCATTTCCGCATTTTGTGTGGCTACTTTACATTCAATAGCTGCAGCAGAAACCTTAGGTCTCAACAAGACAAAAGATTTACTCTCTTCATAGAGTTTGCCTTAGGGTCCACATGGACCCAAGTAGGGGTCTAGATTTCCATCTAAGTTTAGGCAGAGGGGTTTAGGCAAGGGAATAGTACAGTTTAACTGACATTTCATTTGTCACCAAGGCCCTCTGGTTTCAGGATCTTAGTTCCCCAACCAGGGATCCAGCCCACAAACCAAGCAGTGAATGCAGAGTCCTAACAACTAGACTCCAGCTCAGGGAATTCTCCTAACTTCCATTTTAAAAGCAGTCTCTGAAACACTCGTGTTTACCTCTGGAATAGGGTACTCAACCAGGAGAGGAAGACTTGGGATTCCTGAAATGATCTATTTCTTGGTCTGGGTGGGTGGTTACAGAGATAAATATACATAGATACACGTTTCAGATTTTCCTGCTTTACTGTCTATACAGTATACCTAATACTTTTGAAAGTACACAATCACACCACAAATTTAAGAGAATACGGACAGAGTGGGAGAAAATAATTTGCAAGGTACAGCATGTAAAAATTTAATACCCAGTAGCAAAGAAATCCTATGAATTAAAGTAGAAAGATATAATTTAAAATAATAGTACAAAATGGGGAAACGGGCACTCTACTATCTAGAGAGATGGGAATGTAAAGTAGTACCACCTTTGCAGAAGCTGCTTTGTCAATACCCATGGAAAATTCAAATACTCTTTAACCCAGCAATTTCAGTTCTAGGAAACCATCCATTCAACAGAAATACTTGAACACAGTGAAGGGTCTTTTACCCCATCCAAACACTTTATTCTGAAAAAGTTCAAACATTCAACATACCTGAAAGAACACCAGTACTTCTAGATTTGGTCATCAGCATTTTATTCTACTTGGGTCTTGTACTTTGAGTACAACATACTTTTACATATAAAGTTCGGAGTTTTTAGCACCTGGACCTTGCCTTTTGAAATAAAAAAAATATATATGGTTTCAATAATGAATACATATTACATTCCTAACCAGAGAAATGAAATCATTTTTGACAAGTATTCCCTAAAATCTTCTAGAGCACCAAATTTTCAATTGTACATTCAATTCTAAAACAAATGATCAAGAGTAGGAATGCACTACTGCCTTATTCCATGCTTACGATCTAAAGCATCATTCCATTATTCATTCCTGAAATGACCCTCTTACTTTTAACATTTAATATCTAATTCATTGCAGATCATCCTTAACTACACTTTTCTACAGCTATCTTCTTTTCCTTGGAACTGAATATTACTTTAATTGCATATTTTCGTCCCAATTGTCTGTTTAGTTTCAAGTTTGTTGCTCCTACACAGCACAGCATCATTATTGCGATGTTATGGGGAAAAACCTAAAAGCAACTATCTTCTTTGGAAAGCATGAGACTGCGGAAGCCAAATATAGGATGCATAGCTTAGCTGATTAAAACACAGTGCTAATGAGATCAAGGCTATTTTCCAGTTAATATTCTTGTGGATCAATTATACAGAAGATGCTGCCTCTGAACTCGTTAAGTCTTTTGTGAGTACTTACACGCAGGATAGACACTGTGCTATAGTAGCCCCTATGTAGTCCCTGTCTCATTTTGCCTCCTATTTTTCCCAACATCGGTCTCTTTTCCAGGGAGTCATCTGTTCCAATCAGGTGGCCAAAGTATTGGAGTTTCAGCATCATTCCTTCCAATGATGCTGGGTTGATTCCTTTAGGATTGACCGGCTTGATCTCCTTGCAGTTCAAGTGACTCTTAAGAACCTTCTCCAACACCGCATTTCAAAGGCGTCGATTCTCTGGTGCTCAACCTTCTTGATGGTTCAGCTCTCACATCCATACATGACTACTGGGAAAACCATAACTTTGACTATATGGACTTTTGTCACCAATGTGATGTCTCTGCTCTCAGTATGCGGTCTAGGTTTGCCATAGCTTTTCTTCCAAGGAGCAAGCATTTTGTTCTACTTGGGTCTTGTACTTTGAATACGACATACTTTCACATATAAAGTTCAAGAGTTTAGCACCTGACCTTGCCTTTTGTAATAAAAATATGGCTTCAATAATGAATACATATTACATTCCTAACCAGAGAAATGAAATCATTTTTGACAAGTATTCCCTAAAATCTTCTAGAGCACCAAATTTTCAATTGTACATTCAATTCTAAAACAAATGGTCAAGAGTAGGAATGCACTACTGCCTTATTCCATGCTTACGATCTAAAGCATCATTCCATTATTCATTCCTGAAATGACCCTCTTACTTTTAACATTTAATATCTAATTCATTGCAGATCATCCTTAACTACACTTTTCTACAGCTATCTTCTTTTCCTTGGAACTGAATATTACTTTAATTGCATATTTTCGTCCCAATTGTCTGTTTAGTTTCAAGTTTGTTGCTCCTACACAGCACAGCATCATTATTGCGATGTTATGGGGAAAAACCTAAAAGCAACTATCTTCTTTGGAAAGCATGAGACTGCGGAAGCCAAATATAGGATGCATAGCTTAGCTGATTAAAACACAGTGCTAATGAGATCAAGGCTATTTTCCAGTTAATATTCTTGTGGATCAATTATACAGAAGATGCTGCCTCTGAACTCGTTAAGTCTTTTGTGAGTACTTACACGCAGGATAGACACTGTGCTATAGTAGCCCCTATGTAGTCCCTGTCTCATTTTGCCTCCTATTTTTCCCAACATCGGTCTCTTTTCCAGGGAGTCATCTGTTCCAATCAGGTGGCCAAAGTATTGGAGTTTCAGCATCATTCCTTCCAATGATGCTGGGTTGATTCCTTTAGGATTGACCGGCTTGATCTCCTTGCAGTTCAAGTGACTCTTAAGAACCTTCTCCAACACCGCATTTCAAAGGCGTCGATTCTCTGGTGCTCAACCTTCTTGATGGTTCAGCTCTCACATCCATACATGACTACTGGGAAAACCATAACTTTGACTATATGGACTTTTGTCACCAATGTGATGTCTCTGCTCTCAGTATGCGGTCTAGGTTTGCCATAGCTTTTCTTCCAAGGAGCAAGCATCTTTTACTTTCATGACTGCAGTCACCTAGGTCCATATAGTCAAAGCCTTTCTTTTTCCAGTAGGCGGGTATGGAGGAGAGTTGGACCATAACGAAGACCGAGCACCAAAGAATTGAGGCTTTCAAACTGCTGGAGAAGACTCTTAAGAGACTCTCAGACAGCAAGGAGATCAAACCAATCAATCCTAAAGGAAATCAACCCTGAATATTCATTGGGAGGACTGATACTGAAGCTCCAATACTTCGGCCACCTGATGAAAAGAACTGACTCATTGGAAGAGACGGTGACGCTGGGCAAAACTGAAGACAAAGGGAGACAAGGGAGGCAGAGGATGAGATAGCTGGATGGCATCACCAACTCAATGGACATGAGTTTGAGCATATTCTGAGTGACAGTGAAGGACAGGGAAGCCTGTTCTGCTTCTGTCCATGAGGTGACAAACAGTTGGACTGAGTGACTGAACAACACACACCAATAAAAATTTTAAAAACTTATCAAATCATATACTTTAAATATGTACAGGTTGTGTTGTGAGATTTATCTCAATAAAGCTGTTAAAAAAGGTAAAAGACTCAGTGAAACTGTGTGTGGCGAAGCTTTGAAATATTTTGTTTCCATTTGCAATCACATAGTCTAAGTCAAAGGTTAGAGATAGATTTAAAAAAAAAAAAAAAAAAAACGCCAGCACTGAAAACCTTCATTATATGTGCCAGAGAAAATATAACAAAGTATGATTTCTGCAATTTTCAAACAGCCTAATCACAATTAGATTTCTTTCATCGCTTACTTAATTCTATGTTCTTGTCCCACTAGCACTTGTGTTATTAATCTGCTATGGAACCTCAGCTGTTTCTGGTCTACAGAAAGTACTAGAGGATTTGGGTTTGTTTTGGTACAAAGAATGTCTCAGAGTTCTCTGCATAATGCCAACTCAGGAGGCTGTGTTTCTGCTGCTCTTAGTCAGGCCCCTCTTCCCATCGAATTCTCTAGGCAAGAATACTTGAGTGGGTAACCATTCTGTTCTCCAGAGGATTTTTCCCACCTAGGGATTGAACCCATCTCTCCTGCATTGGCAAGCAGATTCTTTACCACAGAGACACCAGGGAAACCCTCTACTCTTTCATGAACACACTAGACTGAGGTACTTCTAGACAAGCTTGCTATTTTGGCAATGAATAAAACAAATTCTAAACTTTTATTAGTATGATATTTGAAGGTTGAGTAATTATATCTCTTTTTGATATAAATACACCTACCCAGCTGAGCAGACTTTTTCAAAGTTTCAGTATATTTTATGGTTTATGTTGAGGGTCATTATTTGCAGAAAATATAAAAAAGAAAATGAAGTACACTTTCTGGAAACTGTCTAGAATTTTCATGACCATTAAGTATTGTTCTTTTTGCCTTCTCTTTCAATATTCAAAGCCAAACAGCTCAACACACATGCAAAAACTCTTCTGTACTTGAAGCGCAAGTACTGTGATTGTTCTTGTACAATCATATTTCTTTGCTATTCATATTTCTAGCTTAGTCTTGAACATATACTAAATAAAATGTTTAAGCAAAGTTACTAATTCTCTATCACTGAGAAAACTAGGACCCGAATAATTGAGAAATGTCAATTATCTCCATAGAAGAACAATTGTATTCTCTTATAAATGTCTCTATGGTATTTTGAGGTTTGTCATCTATCCGCTCTTTATTTAATACTACCCTCTATAGTCGCATACATCATTGTTATATTATGTTAGAATGGCAATAATTCACATGATTGTTATCATAACTCTAAGGTCTAGACACTCGATAAGATGAAAATACAGAACACACGTATACCCAGTCCTTTTGACTGAACTTTTAACATGTTGTTTTACCTAGAAAGTACTCAAACATACAAAGGCTAATTCACTCTGTTTATATGTTATCCTCAGATCTTAAAGCTAAATAAAGATAATGTAAAATTTGCTTAATCTGAAATACCAAGCAAGGTCATTATTGTTACTATAAAATCATTTGTCACAATTATGATTCAGCCTAATTGAAGCACATACTTACAAATTGTTCATAACTTTGAACTATGTGAACATAACATTAGTATATCTGATCTATAGATGAGCATAAAAATTTGAGAAGTTTAGATAAACTGTTCTCTTCATCAAAAATAAACGTAAATGTTATAAACATGTATGGTTTTCTCATATGGCTGTCTTACATAATTAGAGGAATGAGGTAAAATTGCTGTAAAACTTCAGTAGTGAGCCTGAATGAGCCAGGGATATCCCTTAGTTCTTAAAGAAAAATGCTTTGGGGTTTTTCACTTCTTTACAAATGTTCTTTCTTAAAATAATGGCATATTTAATACATTTATATTTTTCTGTGAAGCTAATACAAATGACCACAGGGGTCCGCCTCTGGGTCTATCTATCCACATGCACTGCACTATTTTTCTCCTAATAGGCCCTACTGACTTAACGACCTTCTGTCTCTGTGGAAATTCTTTTTGGCAAACCTGCAGAGCCAGGGCCTTGTCCGTAACCGCTGGTCCAGGGGCCAGCACTCGTTGCCCTCCTGCCCGAGAACCAGCCTCAGTCTCTTGCCTGAAGCCCCTTTGGGCTTCCAGCAGCCCCAGACTGAGGCCGCAGAGATGGGACGTGTTCGCTTTCAGGGCTCTCCGCAGTTGGGAGGGTGCGGAGGAGTTCTCACGAGGCCGGCTCAGCCAGGGCACAGCCACAGGCGCGTGCTGGGGCTCTCCGCGCCGCACGAGGTGCCCCTTCACACAGCCCGCCATCTTGAGTGCCTGCGTGGAACTGCCCAAGGCGGCAGAGCCGAGGTGTCCGTGCTCCCATTTCTCCCTGGACTCTGGTCTGAAGTGCCGTGGCGGAGGACTCTGCATACAGCCCCTGTGAGCAAGTGGAACTGGACTGAGCTCAAAAAAAAAAAGGTTAGACTTTATTGTATTACTCAGCCTCAGTATTTCCTGCGCTTTGTTAATGGGCTGAGCGGGGGGCCACATTCCTCTGCCTTGTGCCCTGCTCCTCGTGCTCGAGGGGCACCGAGTCCCCGGATCATCTTGTGTCTCTGCGCCCTGCATGTGGCCATCCTCCTGACGGCACGGGTGTAGGAGCAGAACTTCCCCCCCCTCAGTTCTGTCTTCTTGATCCGGCCTCGTGTAGCCCTGAGCAACTGCCCCCCAATTTAAGATATGAGGCCCAAATGTCAGCAAGAGAACAATGGCCATCAGTGTTCCTAAAACGAAGATCTCTAGCTTTTTTGCACATAGATAAAATGTGCCCTTGGGCCGAGGCTCCCTACTGTTCTCTGCAGTAAATGTTCCTCTTTGCTTCCAAATAGCCCTGTGTGTGTGGAGGATGGAAGACAATTACTGGGAATCCGTGTAAACCCTGAAGATCTTCCCAGTTGCAAGCTCGTAGGTTCCAGTAAAAGCTATTAGTTCTATGTTTTGGTCAGAAGTCTGTAGCAGTGCTTCTTGTGCCTCTGTGACTTGGGTCTGGGAAGTGAGTGCATAACTCGTCAGGTTTTTGCTGTCTCTCAAAAACTTCTCCTGTCTGGGAGTCATTCTTCTTTGGCTTTTGGGGGAGGCCCACTGCCTAGGTCTGGGTGACTGAATAAATCAGCCACTCATCTATTTCTGAGTAATCACTGACTGATCTCTGTACAGTCATAATCCAGAGGCCTCGCTTCTCTGGATATCAGGGTGGCAGGATTTATCAAGCAGAGTCTGAACTTGAATAGACATTGCAGGAATAGCTGTCCTATTCCCTTAGAACTTACGAAAGCCTGAACCTGGTACGGAGTCCGTATGATTGGCTGACCAAACATGAGCTATTCAGCTTCCTTTAGCAGGGCTGTAGCAGTTGTTAGCAGACAAGGAGGCCATCCCTTGGTGGTGTGCTCTGATTGTTCAGAGAAATAAGCAACCGCCTGAGTAAAGTGTCCCAGTTTGTAGGCTCAAGTCTTTCAGTGGCAGTTCCTTCTCTTATAAGGGTAAAGGTCAAAGGGTTGAGCTAATTCTGAGACAGCCAGGAAGTGGCCTAGACTAGTTGTTTTCACTTCTTCAAAGGCCCTTGTTGGGTTTGCATTGCATCCACCCTTTCCTTTCAGTTCTTCATACCGAGGCCTAGCTCTTAGACCACATTTAGGGATCCAGTTGTGAGAAAACCTGGCTGTTTCTGGGAAGCCCCCAAGCCGTTTTTTTAGTTTTAAAGGGGAGAGGCTGAAAATGGTTTCTTTCCTTCCCTGGGGTGGGCTTCTCTGGCCTGTGAAGCTAAGGCCTAGGTAGTTCATCCTAGTTTGCAGTATTTGAGCATTTTCTTGTCACCTATATGCTTTCTCAGGTGTAGGGTGGCTCCAATCTTTGTCGGAGGCCTCCTTCATAGTGCTGATGCTTAGAGTGCCCTCTACAAACCCGAGGAGGTTCCTCAATGTGTTTAGCTAAAGTTTCCCCAAAGATGGTGGGGCAGGTTTTATTTTATTTTATATTTTTATTGAAAGTTGGAACAGAACCAAAGAGCAGTATTGTTTTTCTTTGTTCGCTTGTTCATTTTGGCTTCATCAGACACCTTATGGGATCTTAGTTTCCCAACCAATGTTTGAAGCCAGGTCCTCATCTATGCTAGCATAGAGTCCTACCCACTGGATCACCAGGAGTTCCTTTTTGGGGATGTTATTTCAAATTGGAATAGAGTCTGTTTACAGCCTTGTGTTGGTTTCAGTTGTACAGCATTGTGATTCAGGGATTTTTTTTTTTTTTTTTCAGATTATACACCATTATAGTGATTATAAGATATTACATAATATTCCTGTGAGAAAATCTATACCTATATCTATATTATATATATATATATATATATATATATATCATATATACACATAAAAATATATATATATATATATATATATATATATCCGTATAGATAATAAAATATATATATCATTATTGTTCATCTATTTTAGGTATAGTACTTTGTATCTGTTAAACTCATGTTCTTCAGTTATTCCTCCCTCCTCCATTCCTTTGGTAACCTTAAGTTTGTTTTCTATGTCTAAACGTCTACTGCTGTTTTTGCCTGCGGCCATTTGTATTAATTTATTAGATTCCACTTATAAGTGACATCATACAGTGTTTGTTTTCTGTGACTTATTTCGCTGAGCTAAATATTGTCTAGATCCATTCATTTTTGCCTGCAATATTGCTTTCTTTTTCTGGTTGAGTTATATTCCACTGTGTGTGTGTATACACACACACACACAAAAACATGACATCTTCCTAAATTAATCATCTGTTGAAGGCACTTGGGTTGTTTCCACGTCTTGTCCATTTAGTGCTGATATGAACATTGGGGTGCATGCATCCTTTCAAATTAAAATGCTTGTTTTCCCAGACATATGCCTGGGACAGAAATTACTGGATCCCATAGAAGTTCTAACTGTACTTTTTAAAGGAATCTGCATAGTGTCTTCCGTAGTGGCTGTACAAAGTTACATTTCTAGCAACAGTGTAGGAAGGTTTCCTTTTCTCCATACTATCTCTAGCATTTATTATTAGTAGACATTTTTTTTTTCATGACTCTTCTGAATTGTATGAGGGGCAATGTCATTGTGGTTTTTATTTGCATTTCTCTAATAATTGCAAGTGTTAAACATATTTTCCTGTACCTATTGGCCCTCTTTGTGTCTTCTTTGGAGAAGTATCTATTTAGGTCTTCTGCCCATTTTTTGATTGCGTGGTTTAATGAATGTTCATCTGTATGAGCTCTTTGTATATTTTGGAAATGAAGCCTTTGTCAGTCGCATCATTTGCAAATATTGGGTTACAAAGTTCACTTGGAGTTTTAATAAGATGGAAAGGAAACCCCGAATGAACTTTCTGGGCAACCCAATATTTTCTCCCATTCCGTGTTTCTCTTTACATTTTATGGATGGTTTCTTTCTCTGTGCAAAACCTTTTAAGTTTCATTTGGTCCTGTTTGCTCTCTGCTGATTGCTAGCGAGTTAGCATGTGTGAACTCCTTGAAAGAATAGTCCAGGCTTCTCCAAGCCTTCTCTCTTTCCCAGTAAATTTCCCATCAGCTAAGGAGGCTTATCTCTTCTGCATAGGATGCTCAGTCTGAGGCTTGACACATTTGCCTCTCAGGGTTAGGGTCCTCTTCTTTGCCTTTCAGATGCCTTCCAGGGGTGGAAGTCCTGACCTTATACCTTTTTACTGTCCTACCTGGTTAAGTGGAAATATTTCTTTCCTATACTCTGTGGTTGTATAGAATTGCTTCTACCAATATCCAGTTAGTTTTATATGAGAATCGCTCCACATGTGATGTATTTTTGATGTGTTTGTCAGGGGAGGTGGGCTCCATCTTCTACTCTGCCACCTTGATCCATTCTTGATCTCTAGTATTATTGTTTTTGTTGTGTATTTCGGTCCTGGCACTGAGGAGAAGCTATGTCTTGTGACTCTGTAGCTAGTGAATTACGAACGAAGTCATCGTTTAAATCTAGTACAGAGTACCAGGTTGTGGTAGACAGTAGAGTAGCCACCAGGGTACAGGTATTAGGGACTACTGGATACCTCCGTCAGTGGTTTCTCTGAATGGGTAAGGTCCTGTACAATCCAGTATTCCTTACTGGGTTTCTTTATAGGGATAGTGGAAGTATTACAGGTCACTTCCAGTGAGTCGTCTCTCTGCATCAGGTGGACAAAGTCTTGGAGCTTCTGCTTCAGCTTCATTCCTTCCTGTGGCTATTCAGGTTTGATTCCCTTTAGGACTGACAACTTTGATCTCCTTGCAGTCCAAGGGACTCGCAAGCATTTTCTCCAACACCACAGTTCAAAGGCATCACTTCTTTGGCGCTCAGCCTTCTTTATGGTCCAACTCTGACATCCACACTTGACTACTTGGAACACCCTGACTATGACTATACAGTCGTCTGTTGGCAGAGTGATGTCTCTGCTTTTAATGTGCTCTCTAGGTTTGTCATAGCTTTTCCTCCAAGGATCAAGTCTCTTTGAATTCCTTGGATGCAGTCTCTCTCCACAGTAATTTGGGAGCCCAAGAAAATAAGCCTGGCTCTGTTTCCATTGTTTGCTCATCTGTTTGCCCTGAAGTGATGAGACTGAATGCCACGACCTTCATTTTGTGAATGTTGAGCTTTACGTGAGCTTTTTCACTCTCCGCTTTCAGGTTCACCAAGAGGCTCTTTAGTTCCTCTTGGCTTCTTGCCATACGGGTGGTGTCATCCATAGCTGAGGTTACTGGCATTTCTCCTAGCAGTCTTGATTATAGCTTGTGCTTCCTCCAGAATGGCATTTGGCATGATCTGCTCTGCATAGAAGTTAAATAAGCAGGGTGACAGTGTACCAACTTGAAGTACTCCTTTCCGATTTGGAATCCGTTTCTTGTTCCATGTTGGATTCTGTTGCTTCTTGTTTCCTCCCCAAGGTAGGTCTAGTATTTTTTTTTTGGGTTGTTTTTTTTTAAAAGGGGAATTGCTTCTACCAATATCCAGTTAGTTTTATATAAGAATTGCTCCACATGTGATGTATTTTGATGTGTTTGTCGGGAGAGGTGAGCTCCGTATTCTACTCTGCCACCTTGAACCATTCTTGATCTCTAGTGTTATTGTTTTGGTTGTGTATTTGTGTCCTGACACTGAGGAGAAACAATTTCTTGTGACTCTGTAGCTAGTGAATTATGACAGAAGCCACCTTTCAAATCTAGTACAGAGCACCAGGTTTTGGTAGACAGTAGAGTAGCCACCAGGGTACAGATATTAGGCGCAACTGGATACCTCCGTCAGTGGTTTCTCTGAATGGGTAAGGTCCTGTACAATCCAGTATTCCTTACTGGGTTTCTTTATAGGGATAGTGGAAGTATTACAGGTCACTTCCAGTGAGTCGTCTCTCTGCATCAGGTGGACAAAGTCTTGGAGCTTCTGCTTCAGCTTCATTCCTTCCTGTGGCTATTCAGGTTTGATTCCCTTTAGGACTGACAACTTTGATCTCCTTGCAGTCCAAGGGACTCGCAAGCATTTTCTCCAACACCACAGTTCAAAGGCATCACTTCTTTGGCGCTCAGCCTTCTTTATGGTCCAACTCTGACATCCACACTTGACTACTTGGAACACCCTGACTATGACTATACAGTCGTCTGTTGGCAGAGTGATGTCTCTGCTTTTAATGTGCTCTCTAGGTTTGTCATAGCTTTTCCTCCAAGGATCAAGTCTCTTTGAATTCCTTGGATGCAGTCTCTCTCCACAGTAATTTGGGAGCCCAAGAAAATAAGCCTGGCTCTGTTTCCATTGTTTGCTCATCTGTTTGCCCTGAAGTGATGAGACTGAATGCCACGACCTTCATTTTGTGAATGTTGAGCTTTACGTGAGCTTTTTCACTCTCCGCTTTCAGGTTCACCAAGAGGCTCTTTAGTTCCTCTTGGCTTCTTGCCATACGGGTGGTGTCATCCATAACTGAGGTTACTGGCATTTCTCCTAGCAGTCTTGATTATAGCTTGTGCTTCCTCCAGACTGGCATTTGGCATGATGTACTCTGCATAGAAGTTAAATAAGCAGGGTGACAGTGTACCACCTTGAAGTACTCCTTTCCCGATTTGGAATCCGTTTCTTGTTCCATGTTGGATTCTGTTGCTTCTTGCCCTGCATACAGGTTCCTCAGGAGGCAGACAAGGTAGTCTAGTATTGCCGTTTCTTGAAGAATTCGCTATGGTTGACTGACACTTTAGCATAGTCAGTGAATTAGTAGATGTATTTCTGGAATTGCTTTCTTTTCCATAATCCAGTGGCTATTGGCATTTTCATCTCTGGTTCCTCTGCATTTTCTAAATCCAGCTTGTACATCTGGAAATTCTCAGCTTCTATATTGTTGCGGCATACCTTCAAGAATTTTGAGCATTATCTTGATAGAATGTGAAATGATCCTAGTTGTATGGTAGCTTGAAAATTCTTTAGCATTGCCTTTCTGTAGATCTGAAAGAAATCTGCCCTTTTCCAGTCCTGTGGGCATTGCTGAGATTTCCAGATTTGCCCCTCCAGTATTAAATCTGTGCCCCCTTTCTGTGGACAAGCTGAATCCTTTTTATTTTAAAATTGTATTCTTATTATTTTAATTATGATATTCTAGAAAATAATAATTAGAAAATTTGAATGGGAGGATAATTGCTTTAGAGTGTTGTTATTTTTGCTATAAATCAGTGTAAGTGCTGCAGAGAGGCCCCAGGTCCTCGAGAGGGTCTGGCCAAATCCCTGCCCGCCAGGATCAAGCCTTGAGTATAAGATTAGACTGTGTCCACCAGGCTACCTTACCTGAAGACAGACTCTTTTGCAAGGCTTTGGTAATAAAACGCTGAAGCTTAAAAAAAAAGTGTAAGTCACCTAAGTGTGCCTATATCCCCTTTATCTTGAGCCTCCCTCCCATCTCACCCTGCCATCACACTCCTCTAGTCCATCACAGAGCACCAAGCTGACTCCCTATAGTGTAGCTTCCCATTTGCCGTTTATTTCAAACAGAAAATATTGTCTATATGTCACTCCTCTTTCAACTCATGCCCTGTCTTCTTCCCTGGAGTATCCATAGTTCCATTCTATAAATCTTCGTCTCTTCCCCTGACCTGCAAATACATTCAGCAGTACCATTTTCTAGATTTCACGTTCATGCATGCGAAGTCACTTCAGTCATGTCTGACTATTTCCAACCCTATGGACCATAGCCCAGCAGGATTTCCCAGGCAAGAGTTCTGGAGCAGTTTGCCATTTCCTCCTCCACTAGATTCCATATATATGCATTAATATAGGATATTTATTTTTATCTTTCTTACTTCACTTTGTATGACAGACTCTGTGTTCATCCACCTCCCTACAAGTGACCCAATTTCATTACTTTTTATGGTGAGTAATATTCCATTGTATATATGTACCATGACTTCTTTATCCATGCATCTATTGATGGATATCTAGGTTGCTTTCATGTCCTGGCTATTGAAAATAGTGCTGCAGTGAACACTGGTGTACATATATCTTTTTAAAATTAATATATTTTTAACTGAGAGAGAATTGCTTTACAGAATTCTGTTGTTTTCTGCCAAAGATCAACATGAATCTGCCATAGGTATACGTATGTCCCGTCCTCTTGAACTTCCATCCTATCTCCTCCATTCCACCCCTGTAGGTCATCAGGAGCCCCTGTTTGAGTTTCTTGAGACTGAGCCATACGTAAATTCCCATTGGCTATCAGTTTTACATATGCTAATGCCAATTTGTATGCTCCTCTCTCCGTACAACTTACCTCGCCTTCTTCCCCACCCACCCTGCTCGTAAGTCTGTTCTCTGGATGCACTCTGTATAGTAGGCTCTAGCTTCATCCACATCATTAGAACTGACTCAGGTGTATTCCTTTGCATGGCTTAGGAATATTCCATTGTATTTATGTACCACGGATTCTCTTTCCACTCAATGTTTGGTGGATATCCATGTTGCTTCCATGTTCAAGCTATTGCAAATAGTGCTGCAGTGAACACTGGGGCACATATGTGTGTTTCAGTCGTGGATTCCTCTGGGCATCTGCTTAGTAGTGGGATTTCTGGGTCATATGGTGGTTTTATTAATAATTTTTAAAGAAATATCCATACCGTCTTCCATAGTGGCTGTATCAATGTACATTCCCACCAACAGTGCAAGAGGGCTCCCTTTTCTCCATACACTCCCCAGCATTTATTGTTTGTAGACTCTTTGATGATGGCCATTCTGACTGGTATGAGGTGATGCTCGTTGTCATTTTGATTTGCATTTCTCTAATAATGAGCAGTGTTGAGCATATTTTCATGTGTTAGTGAGCCAGCTGTATGTCTTCTGTGGGAAGATGTTTGTTCAGGTGGTGTTCCCACTTTTTGATTGGGTTGTTTGTTATTCTGGTAGTGACGTGTATTTTGGAAATTAATCCTTTGTTAGTTGTTTTATTTGCTGTTGCTTTCTACAATCTTGAGGATTGTCTTTACGCCTTGTTTACACTTTGGTGTAAAAGAGCTTTTAAGTTTTATTAGGTCCCACTTGTTTATTATAACTTTTATTTTCGTTACTCTAGTAAGTGGGTCATAGAAGATCTTGCTTTGATTGATGTCCTTGAGTGTTCTGCCTGTGTTTTCCTCTAAGAGTTGATAGTTTTTAGTCTTCCATTTAGGTCTTTAATTCATTTTGAGTTTATCTTTGTGTATGATGTTAGGAAGTGTTCTAATTTCGCTCCTTTGCACATAGCTGTCCAGTTTTCCCAGAACCACTTATTGAAGAGGCTATCTTTACCTCATTGTCTATTCTTGCCTCCATTGTCAAAACTAAGGTACCCACAGATGTGTGGGTTTATCTCTGGGGTCTCTACATTGTTCCATTGGTCAAAGTTTCTGTTTTCCTGCCAGGACCATAGTGTCTTGATGACTGGAACTTTGTAGTATCATTAGAAGTCAGGAGGTTGAATTACTCCCGCTCCATTCTTCTTTCTCAAGACTCTTTTGTCTACAAACAAATTATGAATAGTGACAAATAGTGACTGCTGTTTAACTCGAGGAACTGGTTTTCTTCCGTTGGTTCAGCGAAACAGAAATGATTGAGTTTATCAATAAAGTATGTTTTAATCTGGGGGAAAATGACCTACTTTTCTGTTCAGGGTCTTTGTGTACCATATGAATTGTGAAAATTTTTGTATTAGTTCAGTGAAAACTGTCATTGGTAAATTGGATAGGGATCACATCGACTCTGTGGATTGCATTTGGCAGTATAGTCCTTTTCCCAGTATTGATTCTTCCAACCCAGGAACATGAAGTATCTCTCCCCTGTTTACGTCCTCTTTGATTTCTTTCTTTGCCGTATAATTTTTGGTATACATTTCGTTTGCATATTTAGGCAGGCTGATTCCTAGATATTTTATTCTTTTGGTTTACTGTGGTAAATGGGATTGATTCCTTGATTCTGCTTTCTGATTTTTCATTTTAGTATATACTAATGCATGTGATTTCTGTGCCTTAATTTTGTATCCTGCGATTTGCGAAGTTACTGATGCTCCAGTAACCTGCTGATGGTATCTTGAGGGTTTTCTATGGTAGAATCTTATGTTTGCAAAATGAGTGTTTTACTTGTTCTTTTCCGAATCTGGACTTCCTTTGTTTCTTTTCTTTAATTGCCGTGGGTAGGACTTCAAACACTATGTTGAATAATGGGTGAGTGTGGACACCCTTGCCTTGTTCCTGATCTTGGGGTAATGCTTTCATTTTTAACCTTTTAGAATAATGTTTGCTGTGGATTTATCATATATGGAGTTTATTTTGTTCAAGTAGGTTCCTTCTTTTTTGTTTGTTTGTTAAGTTCATTCTGTGCCCATTTTCGAAGTGTGTCTTATATATATATTGTGTGTGTGTGTGTGTGTGTGTGTGTGTGTGTGTGTGTGTGTGATAAATGGGTTTGAATTTTGTAAACAAGTTTTTCTGAATCTAATTGAGATTGTCATTTGGTTTTTATCTTGTAATATGTGTATGTGTTGTATCACATTGATTTGTGCATATTGAGAATGCCTGCATCCCTGAAATAAACCCAACTTGATCATGCTGCATAGCTTTTAATGTGTTGGTGAATTCTGTTTGTTAGAATTTTGCTGAGTATTTTTACATCTCAATTTTTGCATTTTTGCAATAGGTTCATCAGTGATATTGGACTGTAATTTTCTTTCTGTGTTGTCTTGGCGGGTTTTTGTTGTTTACAGATATGTATAATCCCAGACTCGTCATATGTATATCCCTAAATGTTACCTACTAGAACTGCAGGAAGCGCCTTGGTTCAGTCTTTTAATAGCCAAGGTTTGAGCACAGTGGTTTACCTGCTTGCTTTTTACATTCTTTGGTTTTAATGTCTTAATTTAGTATTTAATGTTTAGCATTTTAGATGTCACAAATGTCTATTTAACCACCGAGGCAATTTAGAGTGCAATTAATATTTAAATACTATTTTCAGTAACGTCAATAAACTTTGCAGAACAGTAAAACAAAATGAGCTATCTGAAGACATATGTGTTTTGATGATAGGCTCTAGATACAGCCACCTCATTAGGGCTGATTCTTCTGCTTTTTTCTTTACAGTTGTGTAGTATCCCATTGAATATATGTACCAGAGCTTTTGGAGCCATTCGTTCATCGATGGGCATCTAGGTTCCTTCCATGTTCTAGCTATTGTATAGAGAGCTGCAATGAACATTGGGGTACAGGTGATTCTTTCGGTTTTGATTTCATAAGGATATAAGCCGAAGAGTGGGATTGCTGGGTCATAGGGTGCTTCTTTTTTTATTTTTTTAAGAAATCTCCATACTGTCTTTCATAGATTCTGTATCAATTTACACGCCCACCGGCAATGCAGGAGTGGTCCCTTTTCTCCGCAGCCTCTCCAGCATTTATTGGCAGTCGATTTGTGGATGATGGCCATTCTGACGGGTGTGAGGTGATATCTCAGTGTAGTTGTGATTTGCATTTCTCTAATTATTAGTGAAGTTGAGCATCGTTTCATGTGCTTTTTGGCCATCTGTATGTCATCGTTGGAGAGGTGTCTGTTTAGGTCCTTTTCCCATTTTTTGATTGGGTTGTTCGTTTTTCCAGTGCTGAGTTGTCTGAGGTGCTTGTAGATTTTGGAGATTAATTCTTTGTCTGTTGTTTCATTTGCTATGATTGTTCTAGGGTCCTGGATCGAGGGTGTTCCTGGGGCCATCTCGAAATAACAGTCACCTCAGGAGTGCTGACTGGAGCGTCGCTGCTCCTCACTCTCCTCCCCCTGACATCCCAGTGTGTTATCCTCACATGCTTTCCCCTCTGCGGGCCTCCGTTGACCCCGAGTCCTTGGAGTCTCCTTGTAAAAATGTCCCTGGCCCCATGTGTCATGGCAGGTTGAAAGGGCGTCTTTGGGGGGACCAACATCCTAATTGCACGTGGCTCACACAAAACAGAAGCTCTTGTCCTTTCACATTGCTCCCTCCATAACCCATTTGGTGACAATGCCTGCCCCTCACTACCTATTCCATGAAGATGCTGTCTCTAATAGTCCCTTTGTCCATTTGTTCGTTCCTTCCTTCCTTCGTTGGATTGGCCACAAGGTATCTATTGACAAGAGGGACCGATGGTCTGCATCTAAATTATTGGTCCTTCCTGGTATCCGTAGAATGCTAACAGCACTGAGAATGTTGTGATGATGTTTTCATTTCCATGACAACCAGGGCAAGCCAGTCTTTCCCGGAAGCAGAAACGTTTCACAAGGAAACCGACAGATTGGAGAGATGGAGTAACTGCAGAAACATGGAGACTAGTCACTGTAAGTGGTGTGTGGGGAGAGGACGTTCACGGTGCCAGAAGCATGGTCTTTACTTGGGTATTAAGAGCTCTGATCCCTCCTGATTTATAAAAGTACAAGGCAGTTCCTCCTCTTGTCGAGGGCTGAGGTGCCTCAGTAATCTGTGACACTCCAGCCCATGTCAGAGTCCTAAAGTGACACCCGTTGTGTGAGGACATTGTCACCTGAGTCCCTGAAAGAAGACATCCCCGAGTATTTCTAATGCTAATCATATGCATATCCCCGCATTCCATCCCTCCAGGTCGTCGCACAGCCCCCCTGCAGGATCCCCTTTTCTCACAGCTCAATGACAATAGACATTTGGTTCACATATGATAGTATAGGTTTTCATGCTACTTCCTTTACACCTCCCACCCACTGTTTATTCCCCTCAATGTCCATATGAATACTCCCCATGTCTGATTTTTCATCGCTTGACTGCATGTGTTACCATTATCATCCTACTAGACTCCATGTATTATGTGTTAGTGTAATGATCTTGTATTTCTCTTTCTGACTTACTTCACTTTTTATGATAGGTTCTTTTTTAATTCTTCTTTCTTTTTTAACTTTTATTTTACTTTTAACTTTTATAGTTTTGTTGTTTACAGATATGTATGTTCCCAGATTAGTTATATGTGTATCCCCATCCCACCCTTCCAGACCGTCACACAGCACCCTGCAGGATCCCCATTTCTCACAGAGCAATGACTGGAGCTCTTTTCTTCACATGTGATAGTACATGCCTTCATGCTACTTCCTTTACGCCTCCCACCCACTGTTCATTCCCCACAATGTCCATATGTCTACTGTCCATGTCTGTTTTTCCATCGCTTCACTGCATGTGTTATCATTACCATGCTACTAGATTCCATATATATGTGTGTTAGTATATTGTACTTGTCTTCTCTTTTTGACTGACTTCACTTTTTAGGATAGGTTCTAGATCCAGCCACCTCATTAGGACTGATTCTTATGCATTTTTTGACAGCTGTGTAGTATTCCATTGTATATATGTACCAGAGCTTTTGGATCCAGTCGTTCGTCGATGGACATCTAGGTTGCTTCCATGTTCTAGCTATTGTGTAGAGAGCTGCAATGAACATTGGGGTACAGGTGCCTTTTTCAGTTTTGATTTCATCAGGGTATAAGCCTAAGAGTGGGATTGCTGGGTCGTATGGTGCTTCTATTTTTAGTTTTTTAAGAAATCTCCATCCAGTCTTCCATAGAGGTTGTATCAATTTACATTCCCAGCAGCAATGCAAGAGGGATCCCTTTTCTCCGCACCCTCTCAAGGTTTCATAGTCTGCCGATTTGAGGATGATGGCCATTCTGACTGGTATAAGGTGATATCTCATTGCAGTTTTGATTTGCATTTCTGTAATTATAAGTGAGGTTGAGCATCGGTTCATGTGTTTTGGGGCCATCTCTATGTCCTCTTTGGAGAGGTGTCTGTTGAGGTCCTTTTCCCATTTTTTGATTGAGTTGTTCATTTTTCCAATTTTGAGTTGTCTGTGTTGCTTAAAGATTCTGGAGATTAATTCTTTGTCTGTTGTTTCATTTGCTATGATTTTCTCCCATTCTGTGGGCTGTCTGTTCCACTTTTTTTTGTAGTTTCTTTGGCTGTACAAAAGTTTTTAAGTTTCATTACGTCCCAAATGTTAATTTTTGTTTTTGGTTCCACTCTTCTTGTAGGTGGGTCATGGAATATCTTGCTTTGGTTTATGTCCTTGAGGTTTGCCTATATTCTCCTCTAAGTGTTTC
>JAIOJX010000018.1:9438252-9457635 GCA_022376925.1 Tragulus kanchil | reverse complement strand
GGCCCAACTTCAGACTCTACTCCAAAGCAAAGGTCATCAAGCGAGTATGACATGGGCACAAAACCAGAAATACAGACCAATGGAACAGGATAGAGAACCCAGAGATAAACCCACACACCTCTGGGTACCTTGTTTTGACAACGAGGCGAAACTATAAAACAGGACAAAACCAGCCTCATCAACACATGGTGCTGGGAAAATTGGACAGATACATGCAAACAAAAGAAGTTGGAACACCCTGACACCATGCACAAAGATCAACTCAAAATGGATTAAAGACCTAAATGTAAGACCAGAAACCCTGAAACTCTTAGAGGAGAATATAGGCAAAACCTCAAGGACATAAACCAAAGCAAGATATTCCATGACCCACCTACAAGAAGAGTGGAACCAAAAACAAAAATTAACATTTGGGACGTAATGAAACTGAAAAGCTTTTGTACAAAGAGTGGAACCGACAGCCCACAGAATGGGAGAAAATCATAGCAAATGAAAAACAGACAAAGAGTTAATCTCCAAACTCTTTAGGCAAGACAGACAACTCAAAATTGGAAAAATGAACAACCAAGTCAAAGAATGGGAAAAGGACCTCAACACACACCTCTGCAAAGAGGACATAGAGATGGCCCCAAAACACATGAAATGATGTTCAATCTCACTTATAATTAGAGAAATGCAAATCAAAACTACAATGAGATATCACCTTATACCAGTCAGAATGGCCATCATCCACAAATCGTCAGACAATGAATGCTGGAGAGGGTGCGGAGACAAAGGGAACCCTCTTGCATTGCTGGTGGGAATGTAAATTGATACAACCTCTATGGAAGACTGTATGGAGATTTCTTTGAAAACTAAAAATAGAAGCACCATACGACCCAGCAATCCCACTCTTAGGCTTATACCCTGATGAAACCAAATCTGAAAGAAACACCTGTACTCTCAATGTTCATTGCAGCTCTCTATACAATAGCTAGAATATGGAAGCAACCTAGATGTCCATCGATGAATGAATGGATCCAAAAGCTCTGGTACATATATACAATGCTATACTACACAGCTGTAAAAAGAAATGCAGAAGAATCAGCCCTAATGAGGTGGCTGGATCTAGAGCATATCATCAAAAGTGAGGTCAGTCAAAAAGAGAAGGACAAGTACAATATACTAACACACATATATATGAAATCTAGTAGGATGGTGATGATGGCACATGCAGTGAAGCGATCAAGAAGCAGACATGGACAGTGGACATATGGACATTGTGGGGAATGACCAGGGGGTGGGAGGCACAAAGGAAGTAGCTTGAAGGCATGTACTATCATATGTGAAGAAAATAGCTACAATCACTGCTCTGTGAGAAAAGGGGATCCTGTAGGGGTTGCTGTGCGACGGTCTGGAGGGGTGGGATGGGGGGATACACATATAACTAATCTGGGAACATACATATCTGTAAACAACAAAACTATAAAAGTTAAAAGTAAAATAACAGTTAAAAAGAAAGAAGAATAAACAAGGAACCTATCGTATAAAGTGAAGTAAGTCAAAAGACAAATACAAAGTCAGTATACTAACACATATACATGGAGTCTAGTAGGATGCTAATGATAACCCACGCAGTCAAGCGATGGAAAATCAGACATGGGGAGTATTCATATGGACATTGAGGGAATGAACAGTGGGTGGAGGCGTAAAGGAAGTAGCATGAAAACCTATACTATCATATGTGAACCAAATGTCTATTATCATTGAGCTATGAGAAAAGGGATCCTGCAGGGGCTCTGCGACAACCTGGGGGGGTGGAATGCAGGGGATATACATATGATTAGCATTAGAAATACTGGGGATGTCTTCTTTCAGGGACTCAGGTGACAACGTCCTCACACAATGGGTGTCACTCTAGGACTCTGACACGGGCTGGGGTGTCACAGGTTACTGAGGCAGCTCAGCACTCGACACGAGGAGGAACTGCCTTGTATTTTTATAAATCAGGAGGGACCAGAGGTCTTAATGCCCAAGTAAATACCATACTTCTGGCACCATGAACTCCCTCTCCCACACACCACTTACATTGACTAGGTTCCATGTTTCTACAGTTACTCCATCTCTCCAATCTGTCGGTTTCCTTCTGAAATGTTTCTGCATCCGGGAAAGACTGACTTGCCCTGGTTGTCATGGAAATGAAAACATCATCACAACATTCTCAGTGCTGTTAGCATTCTACGGATACCAGGAAGGACCAATAATTTAGATGCAGACCATTGGTCCCTCTTGTCAATAGATACCTTGTGGCCAATCCAACGAAGGAAGGAAGGAACGAACAAATGGACAAAGGGACTATTAGAGACAGCATCTTCATGGAATAGGTAGTGAGGGGCAGGCATTGTCACCAAATGGGTTATGGAGGAGCAATGTGAAAGGACAAGAGCTTGGGTTTGTGTGAGCCACGTGCAATTAGAATGTTGGTCCCTCAAAGACGCCCTTTCAACCTGCCATGACACAAGGGCCAGGACATTTTACGAGGAGACTCCAAGGACTTGGGGTGAACGGAGGCCCGCAGAGGGGAAAGCATGAGAGGAGAACACACTGGGATGTCAGGGGAGGAGAGTGAGGAACAACGACGCTCCAGTCAGCACTCCTGAGGTGACTGTTATTTCGAGATGGCCCCAGGAACACCCTCGATCCAGGACCCTAGAAAATCATAGCAAATGAAACAACAGACAAAGAATTAATCTCCAAAATCTACAAGCAACTCAGACAACTCAGCACTGGAAAAACGAACAACCCAATCAAAAAATGGGAAAAGGCCCTAAACAGACACCTCTCCAACGATGACATACAGATGGCCCAAAAGCACATGAAACAATGCTCAAGTCGACTAATAATTAGAGAAATGCAACTCACAACTACACTGAGATATCACCTCACACCCGTCAGAATGGCCATCATCCACAAATCGACAGACAATAAATGCTGGAGAGGGTGAAGAGAAAAGGGAACCCTCCGGCATTGCTGGCGGGAGTGTAAATTGATCCAGCCCCTATGGAAGACAGTCTGGAGATTTCTTAAAAAACTAAAAATAGAAGCACCCTATGACCCAGCAATCCCACTCTTAGGCTTATACCCTGAAGAAATCAAATCTGAAAGAAGCACCTGTACGCAAATGTTCATTGCAGCTCTCTATACAATAGCTAGAATTTGGGAAGGAACCTAGATGCCCATCGACGAACGAATGGCTCCAAAAGCTCTGGTACATATATTCAATGGGATACTACACAACTGTAAAAAAAAATGCAGAAGAATCAGCCCTAATGAGGTGGCTGTATCTAGAGCCTATCATCAAAACACATATGTCTTCAGATAGCTCATTTTGTTTTACTGTTCTGCAAAGTTTATTGACGTTACTGAAAATAGTATTTAAATATTAATTGCACTCTAAATTGCCTCGGTGGTTAAATAGACATTTGTGACATCTAAAATGCTAAACATTAAATACTAAATTAAGACATTAAAACCAAAGAATGTAAAAAGCAAGCAGGTAAACCACTGTGCTCAAACCTTGGCTATTAAAAGACTGAACCAAGGGGCTTCCTGCAGTTCTAGTAGTTAAGATTTAGGGATATACATATGACGAATCTGGGATTATACATATCTGTAAACAACAAAACTGTAAAAATAAACAGTAAAATTAAATTAAAAAAAAAGACTTAGTGCTGTAATTTGCTTTTTTGTAAGAATGAATGGTACTGAGCATCATTTCTGAGAATTCAAATCAATACTACAATGAGGTATCACCTCACACCAGTCCTGATGACCATCACCAAAAACCTACAAACAGTAAATGTTAGAGAGAATGTAGAGAAAAGGAACCCTCTTGCACCGTTGGTGGACATGTAAATTGATACAGCCACTATGGAGAAGAATGTGGCGATTCCTTAACAAACTAGGCATAAAACTGTCATTTGACCCAGCAATCTCACTACTGTGAATATACTCTGAAAACCGCATTCCAAAAGTTGTATGTACATCAATGTTCAGTACAACACTATTTACAATAGGCGGGAAGAAACAGAAATTATGAACAACCCAATTACAAGCACTCAAATCGAAACTGTGATCAAAAACCAAAGCCCAGGGCAACATATCCTCACTGGCAAACTCCACCAAATATTTAGAGAAGAGCCAATGCCTATCCTTCTAAAATTCTTTAAAAAAAATGGCACAGGAAGGAACACTTGCAAACTCATTCTAAGAGGCAACCATCACCCTGATACCAAAACATGCCAGGACAACATAGAAAGAAAATTACAGTCCAGTATCACTGATGAACCTAGTGCAAAATGCAAAATTGAGATGAAAAAATACTCAGCAAAATTCTAACAAACAGAATTCACCAACACATTAAAAAGCTCATGCAGCATGATCAAGTTGGGTTTATTTCAGGGATGCAGGCATTCTTCAATATGCACAAATCAATGTGATACACCACATACACAATTACAAGATAAAAACCAAATGACAATCTCAATAGATTCAGAAAAGCTTTTGACAAAATTCAGAACCCATTTATCACACACACACACACACACACACACACACACACACAAAATATATATATAAGACACACTTCGAAAATGGGCACAGAATGAACTTAACAAACAAAAAAAAAAGAAGGAACCTACTTGAACAAAATAAACTCCATATATGATAAATCCACAGCAAACATTATTCTAAAAGGTTAAAAATGAAAGCATTACCCCAAGATCAGGAACAAGGCAAGGGTGTCCACACTCACCTATTATTCAACATAGTGTTTGAAGTCCTACCCACGGCAATTAGAGAAAAGAAATAAAGGAAGTCCAGTTTTGGAAAAGAACAAGTAAAACACTCACTGTTTGCAAACGATAAGATGCTACCATAGAAAACCCTCAAGATACCATCAGCAGGTTACTGGAGCTAATCAGTAAATTTCGCAAAGTCGCAGGATACAAAATTAAGGCACAGAAATCACATGCATTAGTATATACTAACAATGAAAAATCAGAAAGCAGAATCAAGGAATCAATCCCATTTACCACAGTAACCAAAAGAATAAAATATCTAGGAATCAGCCTGCCTAAATATGCAAACGAAATGTATACCAAAAATTATACGGCAAAGAAAGAAATCAAAGAGGACGTAAACAGGGGAGAGATACTTCATGTTCCTGGGTTGGAAGAATCAATACTGGGAAAAGGACTATACTGCCAAATGCAATCCACAGAGTCGATGTGATCCCTATCCAATTACCAATGACAGTTTTCACTGAACTAATACAAAAATTTTCACAATTCATATGGATACAAAAAAGACCCTGAACAGAAAAGTAGGTCATTTTCCCCCAGATTAAAACATACTTTATTGATAAACTCAATCATTTCTGTTTCGCTGAACCAACGGAAGAAAACCAGTTCCTCGAGTTCAACACAGCAGTCACTATTTGTCACTATTCATAATTTGTTTGTAGACAAAAGAGTCTTGAGAAAGAAGAATGGAGCGGAGTAATTCAACCTCCTGACTTCTAATGATACTACAAAGTTCCAGTCATCAAGACACTATGGTCCTGGCAGGAAAACAGAAACTTTGACCAATGGAACAATGTAGAGACCCCAGAGATAAACGCACATACCTGTGGGTACCTTAGTTTTGACAAAGGAGGCAAGAATAGACAATGAGGTAAAGATAGCCTCTTCAATAAGTGGTTCTGGGAAAACTGGACAGCTATGTGCAAAGGAGCGAAATTAGAACACTTCCTAACATCATACACAAAGATAAACTCAAAATGAATTAAAGACCTAAATGGAAGACTAAAAACTATCAACTCTTAGAGGAAAGCACAGGCAGAACACTCAGGTACATGAATCAAAGCAAGATCTTCTATGACCCACTTACTAGAGTAACGAAAAAAAAAGTTATAATAAACAAGTGGGACCTAATAAAACTTAAAAGCTCTTTTACACCAAAGTGTAAACAAGGCGTAAAGACAATCCTCAAGATTGTAGAAAGCAACAGCAAATAAAACAACTAACAAAGGATTAATTTTCAAAATACAAATCAGTACCACAAAAACAAACCACCCAGTCAAAAGTGGTAAAACACCTGCAAAACATTTTTCCAAAGAGGACATAGAGATGGCTTACTACCACATGAAAACATGCTCAACACTGCTCATTCTTAGAGAACTGCAAATTAAAATGACAACGAGCATCACCTCACACCAGTCAGAATGGCCATCATCAAAGAGTCTACAAACAATAAATGCTGGGGAGTGTATGGAGAAAAGGGAGCCCTCTTGCACTGCTGATGGGAATGTACATTGATACAGTCATTATGGAAGATGGTATGGATATTCCTTAAAAATATTAGTAATAAAACCACCATATGACCCAGAAATCCCACTACTAAGCAGATGCCCAGAGGAATCCACGACTGAAACACACATATGTGCCCCAGTGTTCACTGCAGCACTATTTGCAATAGCTTGAACATGGAAGCAACATGGATATCCACCAAACATTGAGTGGAAAGAGAATCCGTGGTACATAAATACAATGGAATATTCCTAAGCCATGCAAAGGAATACACCTGAGTCAGTTCTAATGATGTGGATGAAGCTAGAGCCTACTATACAGAGTGCATCCAGAGAACAGACTTACGAGCAGGGTGGGTGGGGAAGAAGGCGAGGTAAGTTGTACGGAGAGAGGAGCATACAAATTGGCATTAGCATATGTAAAACTGATAGCCAATGGGAATTTACGTATGGCTCAGTCTCAAGAAACTCAAACGGGGGCTCCTGATGACCTACAGGGGTGGAATGGGGAGGGAGATAGAATGGAGGCTCAAGAGGAAGGGGACATACATATGCCTATGGCAGATTCATGTTGATATTTGGCAGAAAACAACAAAATTCTGTAAAGCAATTCTCTGTCAATTACAAAAAAAATTAATTTTAAAAAGATATATGTACACCAGTGTTCACTGCAGCACTATTTTCAATAGCCAGGACATGAAAGCAACCTAGATATCCATCAATAGATGCATGGATAAAGAAGTCATGGTACATATATACAATGGAATATTACTCAACCATAAAAAGTAATAAAATTGGGTCACTTGTAGGGAGGTGGATGAACACAGAGTCTGTCATACAAAGTGAAGTAAGAAAGATAAAAATAAATATCCTATATTAATGCATATATATGGAATCTAGTGGAGGAGGAAATGGCAACCTGCTCCAGCACTCTTGCCTGGGAAATCCCTGGTGGGCTATGGTCCATATGGTTGAAAAGAGTCAGACATGACTGAAGTGACTTAGCATGCATGAACATGAAATCTAGAAAAACGGTACTGCTGAATGTATTTGCAGGTCAGGGAAAGACGAAGATTTATAGAATGGAACTATGGATACTCCAGGGAAAGAAGACAGGGCATGAGTTGAAAGAGGAAGTGACATATAGACAATATTTTCTGTTTGAAATAAACGGCAAATGGGAAGCTACTATATAGGGAGCTCAGCTTGGTGCGCTGTGATGGACTAGAGGAGTGTGATGGCAGGGTGAGATGGGAGGGAGGCTCAAGATAAAGGGGATATAGGCACACTTAGGTGACTTACACTTTTTTTTTTTTAAGCTTCAGCGTTTTATTACCAAAGCCTTGCAAAAGAGTCTGTCTTCAGGTAAGGTAGCCTGGTGGACACAGTCTAGTCTTATACTCAAGGCTTGATCCTGGCGGGCAGGGATTTGGCCAGACCCTCTCGAGGACCTGGGGCCTCTCTGCAGCACTTACACTGATTTATAGCAAAAATAACAACACTCTAAAGCAATTATCCTCCCATTCAAATTTTCTAATTATTATTTTCTAGAATATCATAATTAAAATAATAAGAATACAATTTTAAAATAAAAAAGATTTAGCTTTTCCACAGCAAGGGGCACAGATTCAATACTGGAGTGGGCAAATTTGGAAAACTCAGCAATGGCCACAGGACTGGAAAAGGGCAGATTTCTTTCAGATCTACAGAAAGGCAATGCTAAAGAATTTTCAAGCTACCATACAACTAGGATCATTTCACATTCTATCAAGATAATGCTCAAAATTCTTGAAGGTATGCCGCAACAATATAGAAGCTGAGAATTTCCAGATGTACAAGCTGGATTTAGAAAATGCAGAGGAACCAGAGATGAAAATGCCAATAGCCACTGGATTATGGAAAAGAAAGCAATTCCAGAAATACATCTACTAATTCACTGACTATGCTAAAGTGTCAGTCAACCATAGCGAATTCTTCAAGAAACGGCAATACTAGACTACCTTGTCTGCCTCCTGAGGAACCTGTATGCAGGACAAGAAGCAACAGAACCCAACATGGAACAACAAACGGATTCCAAATCTGGAAAGGAGTACTTCAAGGTGGTACACTGTCACCCTGCTTATTTAACATGTATGCAGAGTACATCATGCCAAATGCCAGTCTGGAGGAAGCACAAGCTATAATCAAGACTGCTAGGAGAAATGTCAGTAACCTCAGCTATGCAGATGACACCACCCGTATGGCGAAAAGCCAAGAGGAACTAAAGAGCCTCTTGGTGAACCTGAAATAGGAGAGGGAAAAAGCTCACGTAAAGCTCAACATTCACAAAATGAAGGTCGTGGCATTCAGTCTCATCACTTCAGGGCAAACAGATGAGCAAACAATGGAAACAGAGCCAGGCTTATTTTCTTGGGCTCCCAAATTACTGTGGAGAGACTGCATCCAAGGAATTCAAAGAGACTTGATCCTTGGAGGAAAAGCTATGAAAACCTAGAGAGCACATTAAAAGCAGAGACATCACTCTGCCAACAGACGACTGTATAGTCATAGTCAGGGTGTTCCAAGTAGTCAAGTGTGGATGTCAGAGTTGGACCATAAAGAAGGCTGAGCGCCAAAGAAGTGATGCCTTTGAACTGTGGTGTTGGAGAAAATGCTTGCGAGTCCCTTGGACTGCAAGGAGATCAAAGTTGTCAGTCCTAAAGGGAATCAAACCTGAATAGCCACAGGAAGGAATGAAGCTGAAGCAGAAGCTCCAAGACTTTGTCCACCTGATGCAGAGAGACGACTCACTGGAAGTGACCTGTAATACTTCCACTATCCCTATAAAGAAACCCAGTAAGGAATACTGGATTGTACAGGACCTTACCCATTCAGAGAAACCACTGACGGGAGGTATCCAGTTGCGCCTAATATCTGTACCCTGGTGGCTACTCTACTGTCTAAAACCTGGTGCTCTGTACTAGATTTGAAAGGTGGCTTCTGTCATAATTCACTAGCTACAGAGTCACAAGAAATAGCTTCTCCTCAGTGCCAGGACCGAAATGCACAACAAAAACAATAATACTAGAGATCAAGAATGGATCAAGGTGGCAGAGTAGAAGATGGAGCCCACCTCCCCTGACAAACACATCAAAAATACATCACAGGTGGAGCAATTCTTATATAAAACTAACTGGATATTGGTAGAAGCAATTCTATACAACCACAGAGTATAGGAAAGAAATATTTCCACTTAACCAGGTAGGACAGTAAAAAGGTATAAGGTCAGGACTTCCACCCCTGGAAGGCATCTGAAAGGCAAAGAAGAGGACCCTAACCCTGAGAGGCAAATGTGTCAAGCCTCAGACTGAGCATCCTATGCAGAAGAGATAAGCCTCCTTAGCTGATGGGAAATTTACTGGGAAAGAGAGAAGGCTTGGAGAAGCCCAGACTATTCTTTCAAGGAGTTCACACATGCTCACTCGCTAGCAATCAGCAGAGAGCAAACAGGACCAAATGAAACTTAAAAGGTTTTGCACAGAGAAAGAAACCATCCATAAAATGTAAAGAGAAACACGGGATGGGAGAAAATATTGGGTTGCCCTGAAAGTGCATTCGAGGTTTCCTTTCCATCTTATTAAAAGTCCAAGTGAACTTTGTAAACCCAATATTTGCAAATGATGCAACTGACAAAGGCTTCATTTCCAAAATATACAAAGAGCTCATACAGATGAACATTCATAAAACAACCCAATCAAAAAATGGGCAGAAGACCGAAATAGATACTTCTCCAAAGAAGACACAAAGAGGGCCAATAGGTACAGGAAAATATGTTTAACACTTGCAATTATTAGAGAAATGCAAATAAAAACCACAATGACATTGCCCCTCATACAATTCAGAAGAGTCATGATAAAAAAAATGTCTACTAATAATAAATGCTGGAGATAGTATGGAGAAAAGGAAACCTTCCTACAC
Source organism: Tragulus kanchil (assembly GCA_022376925.1). Taxonomy (NCBI): domain Eukaryota; kingdom Metazoa; phylum Chordata; class Mammalia; order Artiodactyla; family Tragulidae; genus Tragulus; species Tragulus kanchil. Next base: position 9,447,332 of record JAIOJX010000018.1, on the reverse strand, counting down.
TGTTGGTGGGAATGGAACTTTGTACAGCCACTACGGAAAACACTATGCAGATTCCTGTAAAAACTACAGTTAGAACTTCTATGGGATCCAGTAATTTCACTCCCAGGCATGTGTCTGGAAAAACAAGCATTTTAATTTGAAAGGATGCATGCACCCCAATGTTCATATCAGCACTAAACAGCCAAGACATGGAAACAACCCAAGTGCGCTTCAACAGATGATTAATTTAGGAAGATGTTGTGTGTGTGTGTGTGTGCATACACACACACAGTGGAATATAACTCAACCATAAAAAAGAAAGAAATATTGCTATTTGCAGCAAAATGAATGGATCTAGACAATATTTTGCTCAGTGAAATAAGTCCGAGAAAAACAAATACTAGATGATGTCACTTATAAGTGGAAACTAAAACAATAATACAAATGACTGCATTCACAAAATAGCAGTAGACTTTTAGACATAGAAAACAAACTTAAGGTTACCAAAGGAGTGGGGGAGGGAGGAATAACTGAAGAATATGAGGTTAACAGATACAAAGTACTATACCTAACATAGATGAACAATAAGGATATATATATTTTATTATCTATACGGATATATATATCCATATATATATATATATATATATATATATATATATATATATATATATATATATATATATATAATATAGATATAGGTATAGATATATCTCACAGGAATATTATGTAATATCTTATAATCACTATAATGGGGTATAATCCGCAAAAAAAAAAAAAAAACCCTGAATCACTATGCTGTACAACTGAATCCAACACAAGGCTGTAAACAGACTCTATTCCAATTTGAAATAACATCCCCAAAAAGGAACTCCTGGTGATCCAGTGGGTAGGACTCTATGCTAGCATAGATGAGGACCTGGCTTCAAACATTGGTTGGGAAACTAAGATTCCATAAGGTGTCTGATGAAGCCAAAATGAACAAGCAAACAAACAAAAAACAATACTGTTGTTTGGTTCTGCTCCAAGCTTTCCACTAAAAAAAAATAATAAAATAATAAAAAAAACCTGCTCCACCATCTTTAGGGGAAAATTTAGCTAAACACATTGAGGAACCTCCTCTGGTATGTAGAGGGCACTCTAAGCATCAGCACTATGAAGGAGGCCTCCGACAAAGATTGGAGCCACCCTAAACCTGAGAAAGGATATAGGTGACAAAAAAATGCTCAAATATTGCAAACTAGGATGAACTACCTAAGCTTTATCTTCACAGGCCAGAGAAGCACACCCCAGGAAAGGAAAGAAGCCATTTTCAGCCTCTCTCCTCCTAAAACTAAAAAAATGGCTTAGGGGCTTCCCGGAAACAGCCAGGTTTTCTCACAACTGGATCCCTAAATATGGTCTAATAGCTAGGCCTCGGTATGAAGAACTGAAAGGAAAGGGTGGATGCAATTCATAACCCACAAGGGCCTTTTAAGAAGTGAAAACAACTAGTCTAGGCCACTTCCTGGCTGTCTCAGAATTAGCTCAACCCTTTGACCTTTACCCTTATAAGAGAAGGGGAAATGCCACTGAAAGACTTGAGCCTACAAACTGGGACATCTTACTCAGGCGGTTGCTTATTTCTCTGAACAATCAGAGCACACCACCAATGGATGACCTCCTTGTCTGCTAACAACTGCTACAGCCCTGCTAAAGGAAGCTGAATAGCTCATGTTTGGTCAGCCAATCATACGGACTCCGTACCAGGTTCAGGCTTTCGTAAGTTCTAAGGGAATAGGACAGCTATTCCTGCAATGTCTATTCAAGTTCAGACTCTGCTTGATAAATCCTGCCACCCTGATATCCAGAGAAGCGAGGCCTCTGGATTATGACTGTACAGAGATCAGTCAGTGATTACTCAGAAATAGATGAGTGGCTGATTTATTCAGTCACCCAGACCTAGGCAGTGGGCCTCTCCCAAATGCCAAAGAAGAATGACTCCCAGACAGGAGAAGTTTTATGAGAGACAGCAAAAACCTGACGAGTTATGCACTCACTTCCCAGACCCAAGTCACAGAGGCACAAGAAGCACTGCTACAGACTTCTGACCAAAACATAGAACTAATAGCTTTTACTGGAACCTACGAGCTTGCAACTGGGAAGATCTTCAGGGTTTACACGGATTCTCAGTAATTGTCTGCCATCCTCCACACACACAGGGCTATTTGGAAGCAAAGAGGAACATTTACTACAGAGAACAGCAGGGAGCCTCGGCCCGAGGGCACATTTTATCTATGTGCAAAAGAGCTAGAGATCTTCGTTTTAGGAACACTGATGGCCATTGTTCTCTTGCTGACATTTGGGCCTCATATCTTAAATTGGGGGGCAGTTGCTCAGGGCTACACGAGGCCGGATCGAAGAAGACAGAACTGAGGCGGCGGGAAGTTCTGCTCCTACACCCGTGCCGTCAGGAGGATGGCCACATGCAGCAGGGCGCAGAGACACAAGATGATCCGGGGCCACTCGGTGCCCCTCGAGCACGAGGAGCAGGGCACAAGGCAGAGGAATGTGGCCTTCCCTGCTCAGCCCATTAACAAAGCGCAGGAAATACTGAGGCTGAGTAATACAATAAAGTCTAACCTTTTTTACTTTGAGCTCAGTCCAGTTCCACTTGCTCACAGGTGGCTGTATGCAGAGTCCTCCGCCACGGCACTTCAGACCAGAGTCCAGGGAGAAATGGGAGCACAGACACCTCGGCTCTGCCGCCTTGGGCAGTTCCCACGCAGGCACTCAAGATGGCGGGCTGTGTGAAGGGGCACCTCGTGCGGCGCGGAGAGCCCGAGCACGCGCCTGTGGCTGTGCCCGTGGCTGAGCCGGCCTCGTGAGAACTCCTCCGCACCCCCCCCAACTGCGGAGAGCCCTGAAAGCGAACACGTCCCATCTCTGCGGCCTCAGTCTGAGCTGCTGGAAGCCCAAAGGGGCTTCAGGCAAGAGACTGAGGCTGGTTCTCGGGCAGGAGGGCAACGAGTGCTGGCCCCTGGACCAGCGGTTACGGACAAGGCCCTGGCTCTGCAGGTTTGCCAAAGAGAATTTCCACAGAGACAGAAGGTCGTTAAGTCAGTAGGGCCTATTAGGAGAAAAATAGTGCAGTGCATGTGGATAGATAGACCCAGAGGCGGACCCCTGTGGTCATTTGTATTAGCTTCACAGAAAAATATAAATGTATTAAATATGCCATTATTTTAACAAAGAACATTTGTAAAGAAGTGAAAAAACCCCCAAAACATTTTTCTTTAAGAACTAAGGGATATCCCTGGCTCATTCAGGCTCACTACTGAAGTTTTACAGCAATTTTACCTCATTCCTCTAATTATGTAAGACAGCCATATGAGAAAACCATACATGTTTATAACATTTACGTTTATTTTTTATGAAGAGAACAGTTTATCTAAACTTCTCAAATTTTTATGCTCATCTATAGATCAGATATACTAATGTTATGTTCACATAGTTCAAAGTTATGAACAATTTGTAAGTATGTGCTTCAATTAGGCTGAATCATAATTGTGACAAATGATTTTATAGTAACAATAATGACCTTGCTTGGTATTTCAGATTAAGCAAATTTTACATTATCTTTATTTAGCTTTAAGATCTGAGGATAACATATAAACAGAGTGAATTAGCCTTTGTATGTTTGAGTACTTTCTAGGTAAAACAACATGTTAAAAGTTCAGTCAAAAGGACTGGGTATACGTGTGTTCTGTATTTTCATCTTATCGAGTGTCTAGACCTTAGAGTTATGATAACAATCATGTGAATTATTGCCATTCTAACATAATATAACAATGATGTATGCGACTATAGAGGGTAGTATTAAATAAAGAGCGGATAGATGACAAACCTCAAAATACCATAGAGACATTTATAAGAGAATACAATTGTTCTTCTATGGAGATAACTGACATTTCTCAATTATTTGGGTTGTAGTTTTCTCAGTGAAAGAGAATCAGTAACTTTGCTTAAACATTTTATTTAGTATATGTTCAAGACTAAGCTAGAAATATGAATAGCAAAGAAATATGATTGTACAAGAACAATCACAGTACTTGCGCTTCAAGTACAGAAGAGTTTTTGCATGTGTGTTGAGCTGTTTGGCTTTGAATATTGAAAGAGAAGGCAAAGAAGAACAAAACTTAATGGACATTAAATTTCTAGAAAGTTTGCAGCAAGTGTACTTCATTTTCTTTTTTATATTTTCTGCAAATAATGACCCTCAACATAAACCATAAAATATACTGAAACTTTGAAAAAGTCTGCTCAGCTGGGTAGGTGTATTTATATCAAAAAGAGATATAATTACTCAACCTTCAAATATCATACTAATAAAAGTTTAGAATTTGTTTTATTCATTGCCAAAATAGCAAGCTTGTCTAGAAGTACCTCAGTCTACTGTGTTCATGAAAGTGTAGAGGGTGTCCCTGGTGTCCCTGTGGTAAAGAATCTGCCTGCCAATGCAGGAGACATGGATTCAGTCCCTAGGTGGGAATAGACCTCTGGAGAACAGAATGGTTACCCACTCAAGTATTCTTGCCTAGAGAATTCGATGGGATGAGGGGGCCCGACTTAAAAGCAGCAGAAACACAGCCTCCTGAGTTGGCATTATGCAGAGAACTCTGAGACATTCTTTGTACCAAAACAAAACCCAAATCCTCTAGTACTTTCTGTAGACCAGAAACAGCTGAGGTTCCATAGCAGATTAATAACACAAGTGCTAGTGGGACAAGAACATAGAATTAAGTAAGCGATGAAAGAAATCTAATTGTGATTAGGCTGTTTGAAAATTGCAGAAATCATACTTTGTTATATTTTTCTCTGGCACATATAATGAAGGTTTTCAGTGCTGGCGTTTTTTTTTTTTTTTTTTTTAAATCTATCTCTAACCTTTGACTTGGACTATGTGATTGCAAATGGAAATAAAATATTTCAAAACTCAGCCACAGACAGTTTCACTGAGTCTTTTACATTTTTTAACAGCTTCATTGAGATAAATCTCACAAAACAACCTGTACATATTTAAAGTATATAATTTGATAAGTTTTTAAAATTTTTATTGGTGTGTGTTGTTCAGTCACTCAGTCCAACTGTTTGTCACCTCATGGACAGAAGCAGAACAGGCTTCCCTGTCCTTCACTGTCACTCAGAATATGCTCAAACTCATGTCCATTGAGTTGGTGATGCCATCGAGATCTCTCATCCTCTGCCTACCTTGTCTCCCTTTGCCTTCTCTTTTTCCCAGTGTCACGGTCTCTTCCAATGAGTCAGTTCTTTTCATCAGGTGGCCGAAGTATTGGAGCTTCAGTATCAGTCCTCCCAATGAATATTCAGGGTTGATTTCCTTTAGGATTGATTGGTTTGATCTCCTTGCTGTCTGAGAGTCTCTTAAGAGTCTTCTCCAGCAGTTTGAAAGCCTCAATTCTTTGGTGCTCGGTCTTCGTTATGGTCCAACTCTCATTCATACACGACTACTGGAAAAGAAAGGCTTTGACTATATGGACCTAGGTGACTGCAGTCATGAAAGTAAAAGATGCTTGCTCCTTGGAAGAAAAGCTATGGCAAACCTAGACCGCATACTGAGAGCAGAGACATCACATTGGTGACAAAAGTCCATATAGTCAAAGTTATGGTTTTCCCAGTAGTCATGTATGGATGTGAGAGCTGAACCATCAAGAAGGTTGAGCACCAGAGAATCGACGCCTTTGAAATGCGGTGTTGGAGAAGGTTCTTAAGAGTCACTTGAACTGCAAGGAGATCAAGCCAGTCAATCTGAAGGGAAATCAACCCAGCATCATTGGAAGGAATGATGCTGAAACTCCAATACTTTGGCCACCTGATCTGAACAGATGACTCACTGGAAAAGAGACCGATGTTGGGAAAAATAGGAGGCAAAATGAGACAGGGACTACATAGGGGCTACTATAGCACAGTGTCTATCCTGGTGTAAGTACTCACAAAAGACTTAACGAGTTCAGAGGCAGCATCTTCTGTATAATTGATCCACAAGAATATTAACTGGAAAATAGCCTTGATCTCATTAGCACTGTGTTTTAATCAGCTAAGCTATGCATCCTATATTTGGCTTCCGCAGTCTCATGCTTTCCAAAGAAGATAGTTGCTTTTAGGTTTTTCCCCATAACATCGCAATAATGATGCTGTGCTGTGTAGGAGCAACAAACTTGAAACTAAACAGACAATTGGGACGAAAATATGCAATTAAAGTAATATTCAGTTCCAAGGAAAAGAAGATAGCTGTAGAAAAGTGTAGTTAAGGATGATCTGCAATGAATTAGATATTAAATGTTAAAAGTAAGAGGGTCATTTCAGGAATGAATAATGGAATGATGCTTTAGATCGTAAGCATGGAATAAGGCAGTAGTGCATTCCTACTCTTGACATTTGTTTTAGAATTGAATGTACAATTGAAAATTTGGTGCTCTAGAAGATTTTAGGGAATACTTGTCAAAAATGATTTCATTTCTCTGGTTAGGAATGTAATATGTATTCATGCCTTTTGCTCACTTTTGGCAACTAAAACGACTACTGGAAAAGAAAGGCTTTGACTATATGGACCTAGGTGACTGCAGTCATGAAAGTAAAAGATGCTTGCTCCTTGGAAGAAAAGCTATGGCAAACCTAGACCGCATACTGAGAGCAGAGACATCACATTGGTGACAAAAGTCCATATAGTCAAAGTTATGGTTTTCCCAGTAGTCATGTATGGATGTGAGAGCTGAACCATCAAGAAGGTTGAGCACCAGAGAATCGACGCCTTTGAAATGCGGTGTTGGAGAAGGTTCTTAAGAGTCACTTGAACTGCAAGGAGATCAAGCCGGTCAATCCTAAAGGAATCAACCCAGCATCATTGGAAGGAATGATGCTGAAACTCCAATACTTTGGCCACCTGATTGGAACAGATGACTCCCTGGAAAAGAGACCGATGTTGGGAAAAATAGGAGGCAAAATGAGACAGGGACTACATAGGGGCTACTATAGCACAGTGTCTATCCTGTGTGTAAGTACTCACAAAAGACTTAACGAGTTCAGAGGCAGCATCTTCTGTATAATTGATCCACAAGAATATTAACTGGAAAATAGCCTTGATCTCATTAGCACTGTGTTTTAATCAGCTAAGCTATGCATCCTATATTTGGCTTCCGCAGTCTCATGCTTTCCAAAGAAGATAGTTGCTTTTAGGTTTTTCCCCATAACATCGCAATAATGATGCTGTGCTGTGTAGGAGCAACAAACTTGAAACTAAACAGACAATTGGGACGAAAATATGCAATTAAAGTAATATTCAGTTCCAAGGAAAAGAAGATAGCTGTAGAAAAGTGTAGTTAAGGATGATCTGCAATGAATTAGATATTAAATGTTAAAAGTAAGAGGGTCATTTCAGGAATGAATAATGGAATGATGCTTTAGATCGTAAGCATGGAATAAGGCAGTAGTGCATTCCTACTCTTGATCATTTGTTTTAGAATTGAATGTACAATTGAAAATTTGGTGCTCTAGAAGATTTTAGGGAATACTTGTCAAAAATGATTTCATTTCTCTGGTTAGGAATGTAATATGTATTCATTATTGAAACCATATTTTTTTTTATTTCAAAAGGCAAGGTCCAGGTGCTAAAAACTCCGAACTTTATATGTAAAAGTATGTTGTACTCAAAGTACAAGACCCAAGTAGAATAAAATGCTGATGACCAAATCTAGAAGTACTGGTGTTCTTTCAGGTTTGTTGAATGTTTGAACTTTTTCAGAATAAAGTGTTTGGATGGGGTAAAAGACCCTTCACTGTGTACAAGTATTTCAGTTAAATGGATGGTTTCCTAGAACTGAAATTGCTGGGATAAATAGGATTTGAATTTTCCATGGGTATTGACAAAGCAGCTTCTGCAAAGGTGGTACTACTTTACATTCCATCTCTCTAGATAGTAGAGTGCCCGTTTCCCATTTTGTACTATTATTTATAATTGTATCTTTCTACTTTAATTTATAGGATTTCCTTGCTACTGGGTATTAAGTTTTTACATGCTGTACCTTGCAAATTATTTTCTCCCACTCTGTCCGTATTCTCTTAAATTTGTGGTGTGATTGTGTACTTTCAAAAGTATTAGGTATACTGTATAGACAGTAAAATAGAAAAATCGTAAAAGTGCATCTGTGTATATTTATCTCTGTAACCACCCACCCAGACCAAGAAATAGATCATTTCAGGAATCCCAAGTCTTCCTCTCCTGGTTGAGTACCCTATTCCAGAGGTAAACACGAGTGTTTCAGAGACTGCTTTTAAAATGGAAGTTAGGAGAATTCCCTGAGCTGGAGTCTAGTTGTTAGGACTCTGCATTCACTGCTTGGTTTGTGGGCTGGATCCCTGGTTGGGAGAACTAAGATCCTGAAACCAGAGGGCCTTGGTGACAAATGAAATGTAAGTTAGACTGTATACTCTCTTGCCTAAACCCCTCTGCCTAAACTTAGATGGAAATCTAGACCCCTACTTGGGTCCATGTGGACCCTAAGGCAAACTCTATGAAGAGAGAGTAAATCTTTTGGTCTTTCTGAGACCTAAGGTTTCTGCTGCAGCTATTCAATGTCAAGTAGCCACAGAAAATACGGAAATGGATGGGTTATTTAATGAACAAAACCTGGGAGCAGGCTGTATTTATCCTGAGTATCAGTTATTTCATCACCACGATAGAATTGATAGCAAGCTGAAATTTGTTTGTTATCTTTCTCCTCTCTCAAGTTTATAAGTTCCTCCATGGCAAGCATTTTGTTTTTGTTTTTTCTGCTGTGGACTATGTCTTCTATACCCAGAAAAATGTCTGGCACATAGTAGGCAGCTGATAAGAGTTTCTTGAATAACGGAATGGATGAAATAAAGTATGTTCATAGATTAGCTGAAGTGGAACCACTAGTTTCTACTTGGTCCCGCTTGTTATTTTATGTGTGAGAGTACTATTTCAGTCCAATGTTGACACCAGATCAATTACTATTAGTCTAGTAGAATGAGTTAGGAAGCTTACCTGTTTTTTGTTGCACTTTGGGTCAGTGTTCATG
>JAIOJX010000018.1:9403981-9437752 GCA_022376925.1 Tragulus kanchil | reverse complement strand
TGGGGGGATATTTACAATATGAAAGTAATCTGGGAACATACATATCTGTAAACAGCAAAACTATAAAAGTTCAAAGTAAAATAACAGTTAAAAAGAAAAGAATAAACAAGGAACCTATCATAAAGTGAAGTAAGTCAAAAGACAAATACAAAGTCAGTATACTAACACAATACATGGAGTCTAGTAGGATGCTAATGATAACCCACGCAGTCAAGCGATGGAAAATCAGACATGGGAGTATTCATATGGACATTGAGGGAATGAACAGTGGGTGGGAGGCGTAAAGGAAGTAGCATGAAAACCTATACTATCATATGTGAACCAAATGTCTATTATCATTGAGCTATGAGAAAAGGCCATCCTGCAGGGGCTCTGCGACAACCTGGAGGGTGGAATGCAGGGATATACATATGATTAGCATTAGAAATACTGGGGATGTCTTCCTTCAGGGACTCAGGTGACAATGTCCTCACACAACGGGTGTCACTCTAGGACTCTGACATGGGCTGGAGTGTCACATATTACTGAGGCACCTCAGCCCTCGACGAGAGGGAGGAACAGCCTTGTATTTTTATAAATCAGGAGGGACCAGAGGTCTTAATGCCCAAGTAAAGACCATACTTCTGGCACCGTGAACGCCCTCTCCCCACACACCACTTACAGTGACTAGTCTCCATGTTTCTACAGTTACTCCATCTCTCCAATCTGTCGGTTTCCTTGTGAAATGTTTCTGCTTCTGGGAAAGACTGGCTTGCCCTGGTTGTCATGGAAACAAAAAACGTCATCACAACCTTCCCCAGTGCTGTTAGCATTCTACGGATACCAGGAAGGACCAATAATTTAGATGCAGACCATCGGTCCCTCTTGTCAATAGATACCTTGTGGCCAATCCAACGAAGGAAGGAAGGAACGAACAAATGGACAAAGGGACTATTAGAGACAGCATCTTCATGGAATAGGTAGTGGGGGGCAGGGGTTGTCACCAAATGGGTTATGGATGGAGACACGTGAAAGGACAAGAGCTTCTGTTTTGTGTGAGCCACGTGCAATTAGGATGTTGGTCCCCTCAAAGACCCCCTTTCAACCTGCCATGACACAATGGGCCAGGAACATTTTACGAGGAGACTCCAAGGACTTGGGGTGAACGGAGGCCCGCAGAGGAAAGCATGAGAGGAGAACACACTGGGATGTCAGGGGAGGAGAGTGAGGAACAACGACGCTCCAGTCAGCACTCCTGAGGTGACTGTTATTTCGAGATGGCCCCAGGAACACCCTCGATCCAGGACCCTAGAAAATCATAGCAAATGAAACAACAGACAAAGAATTAATCTCCAAAATCTACAAGCACCTCAGACAACTCAGCACTGGAAAAACGAACAACCCAATCAAAAAATGGGAAAAGGACCTAAACAGACACCTCTCCAACGATGACATACAGATGGCCCAAAAACACATGAAACGATGCTCAACTTCACTAATAATTAGAGAAATGCAAATCAAAACTACACTGAGATATCACCTCACACCCGTCAGAATGGCCATCATCCACAAATCGACAGACAATAAATGCTGGAGAGGCTGCGGAGAAAAGGGAACACTCCTGCATTGCTGGTGGGAGTGTAAATTGATACAGCCTCTATGGAAGACAGTCTAGAGATTTCTTAAAAACTAAAAATAGAAACTCCATATGTCCCAGCACTCCCACTCTTAGGCTTATACCCTGAAGAAATCCAAACTGAAACAATCACCTGCACCCCAATGATCAGTGCAGCTCTCTATACAATAGCTAGAACTTGGAAGGAACCTAGATGCCCATCGACGAACGGATGGATCCAAAAGCTCTGGTACATATATTCAATGGGATACTACACAACTGTAAAGAAAAATGCAGAAGAATCAGCCCTAATGAGGTGGCTGTATCTAGAGCCTATCATCAAAACACATATGTCTTCAGATAGCTCATTTTGTTTTACTGTTCTGCAAAGTTTATTGACGTTACTGAAAATAGTATTTAAATATTAATTGCACTCTAAATTGCCTCGGTGGTTAAATAGACATTTGTGACATCTAAAATGCTAAACATTAAATACTAAATTAAGACATTAAAACCAAAGAATGTAAAAAGCAAGCAGGTAAACCACTGTGCTCAAACCTTGGCAATTAAAAGACTGAACCAAGGGGCTTCCTGCAGTTCTAGTAGTTAAGATTTAGGGATATACATATGACGAATCTGGGATTATACATATCTGTAAACAACAAACCGGCCAAGACAACACAGAAAGAAAATTACAGTCCAATATCACTGATGAACCTATTGCAAAATGCAAAAATTGAGATGTAAAAATACTCAGCAAAATTCTAACAAACAGAATTCACCAACACATTAAAAGCTCATGCAGCATGATCAAGTTGGGTTTATTTCAGGGATGCAGGCATTCTTCAATATGCACAAATCAATGTGATACAACACATACACAAATTACAAGATAAAACCAAATGACAATCTCAATAGATTCAGAAAAGCTTTTGACAAAATTCAGAACCCATTTATCACCACACACACACACACACACACACACACACACACACACAACATATATATATAAGACACACTTCGAAAATGGGCACAGAATGAACTTAACAAACAAAAAAAAAGAAGGAACCTACTTGAACAAAATAAACTCCATATATGATAAATCCACAGCAAACATTATTCTAAAAGGTTAAAAATGAAAGCATTACCCCAAGATCAGGAACAAGGCAAGGGTGTCCACACTCCCCTTTATTATTCAACATAGTGTTTGAAGTCCTACCCACGGCAATTAGAGAAAAGAAATAAAGGAAGTCCAGATTGGAAAAGAACAAGTAAAACACTCACTGTTTGCAAACGATAAGTTTCTACCATAGAAAACCCTCAAGATACCATCAGCAGGTTACTGGAGCTAATCAGTAAATTTCGCAAAGTCGCAGGATACAAAATTAAGGCACAGAAATCACATGCATTAGTATATACTAACAATGAAAAATCAGAAAGCAGAATCAAGGAATCAATCCCATTTACCACAGTAACCAAAAGAATAAAATATCTAGGAATCAGCCTGCCTAAATATGCAAACGAAATGTATACCAAAAATTATACGGCAAAGAAAGAAATCAAAGAGGACGTAAACAGGGGAAAATACTTCATGTTCCTGGGTTGGAAGAATCAATACTGGGAAAAGGACTATACTGCCAAATGCAATCCACAGAGTCGATGTGATCCCTATCCAATTACCAATGACAGTTTTCACTGAACTAATAAAAAAATTTTCACAATTCATATGGATACAAAAGACCCTGAACAGAAAAGTAGGTCTTTTTCCCCCCAGATTAAAACATACTTTATTGATAAACTCAATCATTTCTGTTTCGCTGAACCAACGGAAGAAAACCAGTTCCTCGAGTTCAACACAGCAGTCACTATTTGTCACTATTCATAATTTGTTTGTAGACAAAAGAGTCTTGAGAAAGAAGAATGGAGGGAGTAATTCAACCTCCTGACTTCTAATGATACTACAAAGTTCCAGTCATCAAGACACTATGGTCCTGGCAGGAAAACAGAAACTTTGACCAATGGAACAATGTAGAGACCCCAGAGATAAACCCACACATCTGTGGGTACCTTAGTTTTGACAATGGAGGCAAGAATAGACAATGAGGTAATGATAGTCTTCAATAAGTGGTTCTGGGAACACTGGACGGCTATGTGCAAAGGAGCAAATTAGAACACTTCCTAACATCATACAGAGAGATGAACTCACAATGAATTACAGACCTAAATGGAAGACTAAAACTATCAACTATTAGAGGAAAGCACAGGCAGAACACTCACGTACATGAATCAAAGCAAGATCTTCTATGACCCACTTACTAGAGTAACGAAAAAAAAGTTATAATAAACAAGTGGGACCTAATAAAACTTAAAAGCTCTTTTACACCAAAGTGTAAACAAGGCGTAAAGACAATCCTCAAGATTGTAGAAAGCAAAAGCAAATAAAACAACTAACAAAGGATTAATTTTCAAAATACAAATCAGTACCAAAAAACAAACAACCCAGTCAAAAGGGGTAAAACACCTGCAAAACATTTTTCCAAAGAAGACATACAGTTGGCTTACTAACACATGAAAATATGCTCAACACTGCTCATTATTAGAGAAATGCAAATCAAAATGACAACGAGCATCACCTCATACCAGTCAGAATGGCCATCATCAAAGAGTCTACAAACAATAAATGCTGGGGAGTATATGGAAAAAAGGGGAGCCCTCTTGCACTACTGGTGGGATTGTACATTGATACAGCCACTATGAAAGATGATATGGATATTCCTTTAAAAATTATTAATAAAACCACCATATGACCCAGAAATCCCACTACTAAGCAGATGCCCAGAGGAATCCACGACTGAAACACACATATGTGCCCCAGTGTTCACTGCAGCACTATTTGCAATAGCTTGAACATGGAAGCAACATGGATATCCACCAAACATTGAGTGGAAAGAGAATCCGTGGTACATAAATACAATGGAATATTCCTAAGCCATGCAAAGGAATACACCTGAGTCAGTTCTAATGATGTGGATGAAGCTAGAGCCTACTATACAGAGTGCATCCAGAGAACAGACTTACGAGCAGGGTGGGTGGGGAAGAAGGCGGGGGTAAGTTGTACGGAGAGAGGAGCATACAAATTGGCATTAGCATATGTAAAACTGATAGCCAATGGGAATTTACTATGGCTCAGTCTCAAGAAACTCAAACAGGGGCTCCCCGATGACCTACAGGGGTGGAATGGAGGAGATAGGATGGAAGTTCAAGAGGACGGGACATACGTATACCTATGGCAGATTCATGTTGATCTTTGGCAGAAAACAACAGAATTCTGTAAAGCAATTCTCTCTCAGTTAAAAATAAATTAATTTAAAAAGATATATGTACACCAGTGTTCACTGCAGCACTATTTTCAATAGCCAGGACATGGAAGCAACCTAGATATCCATCAATAGATGCATGGATAAAGAAGTCATGGTACATATATACAATGGAATATTACTCAGCCATAAAAAGTAATAAAATTGGGTCACTTGTAGGGAGGTGGATGAACACAGAGTCTGTCATACAAAGTGAAGTAAGAAAGATAAAAATAAATATCCTATATTAATGCATATATATGGAATCTAGTGGAGGAGGAAATGGCAACCTGCTCCAGTACTCTTGCCTGGGAAATCCCCGCTGGGCTATGGTCCATAGGGTTGGAAATAGTCCCCATGACTGAAGTGACTTCCCTGCATGAACGTGAAATCTAGAAAAACGGTACTGCTGAATGTATTTGCAGGTCAGGGAAAGAGACGAAGATTTATAGAATGGAACTATGGATACTCCAGGGAAGAAGACAGGGCATGAGTTGAAAGAGGATAAGTGACATATAGACAATATTTTCTGTTTGAAATAAACGGCAAATGGGAAGCTACACTATAGGGAGTCAGCTTGGTGCTCTTTGATGGACTAGAGGAGGAACAGCAGGGTGAGATGGGAGGGAGGCTCAAGATAAAGGGGATATAGGCACACTTAGGTGACTTACCTTTTTTTTTTTTTTAAACTTCAGCGTTTTATTACCAAAGCCTTGCAAAAGAGTCTGTCTTCAGGTAAGGTAGCCTGGTGGACACAGTCTAATCTTATACTCAAGGCTTGATCCTGGCGGGCAGGGATTTGGCCAGACCCTCTCGAGGACCTGGGGCCTCTCTGCAGCACTTACACTGATTTATAGCAAAAATAACAACACTCTAAAGCAATTATCCTCCCATTCAAATTTTCTAATTATTATTTTCTAGAATATCATAATTAAAATAATAAGAATACAATTTTAAAATAAAAATGATGTAGCTTTTCCACAGCAAGGGGTACAGATTCAATACGGGAGGGGGCAAATTTGGAAAACTCAGCAATGCCCACAGGACTGGAAAAGGGCAGATTTCTTTCAGATCTACAGAAAGGCAATGCTAAAGAATTTTCAAGCTACCATACAACTAGGATCATTTCACATTCTATCAAGATAATGCTCAAAATTCTTGAAGGTATGCCCCAACAATATAGAAGCTGAGAATTTCCAGATGTACAAGCTGGATTTAGAAAATGCAGAGGAACCAGAGATGAAAATGCCAATAGCCACTGGATTATGGAAAAGAAAGCAATTCCAGAAATACATCTACTAATTCACTGACTATGCTAAAGTGTCAGTCAACCATAGCGAATTCTTCAAGAAACGGCAATACTAGACTACCTTGTCTGCCTCCTGAGGAACCTGTATGCAGGGCAAGAAGCAACAGAATCCAACATGGAACAAGAAACGGATTCCAAATCGGGAAAGGAGTACTTCAAGTTTGGGACACTGTCACCCTGCTTATTTAAATTCTATGCAGAGTACATCATGCCAAATGCCAGTCTGGAGGAAGCACAAGCTATAATCAAGACTGCTAGGAGAAATGCCAGTAACCTCAGCTATGCGGATGACACCACCCCTATGGCAAGAAGCCAAGAGGAACTAAAGAGCCTCTTGGTGAACCTGAAAGCGGAGAGTGAAAAAACTCACGTAAAGCTCAACATTCACAAAATGAAGGTCGTGGCATTCAGTCTCATCACTTCAGGCAAACAGATGAGCAAACAATGGAAACAGAGCCAGGCTTATTTTCTTGGGCTCCCAAATTACTGTGGAGAGGACTGCATCCAAGGAATTCAAAGAGACTTGATCCTTGGAGGAAAAGCTATGAGAAACCTAGAGAGCACATTAAAAGCAGAGACATCACTCTGCCAACAGACGACTGTATAGTCATAGTCAGGGTGTTCCAAGTAGTCAAGTGTGGATGTCAGAGTTGGACCATAAAGAAGGCTGAGCGCCAAAGAAGTGATGCCTTTGAACTGTGGTGTTGGAGAAAATGCTTGCGAGTCCCTTGGACTGCAAGGAGATCAAAGTTGTCAGTCCTAAAGGGAATCAAACCTGAATAGCCACAGGAAGGAATGAAGCTGAAGCAGAAGCTCCAAGACTTTGTCCACCTGATGCAGAGAGACGACTCACTGGAAGTGACCTGTAATACTTCCACTATCCCTATAAAGAAACCCAGTAAGGAATACTGGATTGTACAGGACCTTACCCATTCAGAGAAACCACTGACGGAGGTATCCAGTAGTCCCTAATACCTGTACCGTGGTGGCTACTCTACTGTCTACCACAACCTGGTACTCTGTACTAGATTTAAACGATGACTTCGTTCGTAATTCACTAGCTACAGAGTCACAAGACATAGCTTCTCCTCAGTGCCAGGACCGAAATACACAACAAAAACAATAATACTAGGGATCAAGAATGGATCAAGGTGGCAGAGTAGAATCGGAGCTCACCTCCCCTGACAAACACATCAAAAATACATCACATGTGGAGCAATTCTTATATAAAACTAACTGGATATTGGTAGAAGCAGGTCTATACAACCACAGAGTATAGGAAAGAAATATTTCACTTAACCAGGTCGGAGAGAAAAAGGTATAAGGTAAGCACTTCCACCCCTGGAAGGCATTGAAGGCAAAGAAGACGACCCTAAGCCTGAGAGGCAAATGTGTCAAGCCTCAGACTGAGCATCCTATGCAGAAGAGATAAGCCTCCTTAGCTGATGGGAAATTTCTGGGAAAGAGAGAAGGCTTGGAGAAGCCTAGACTATTCTTTCAAGGAGTTCACACATGCTAACTCGCTAGCAATCAGCAGAGAGCAAACAGGACCAAATGAAACTTAAAAGGTTTTGCACAGAGAAAGAAACCATCCATAAAATGTAAAGAGAAACACGGAATACGAGAAAATATTGGGTTGCCCAGAAAGTTCATTCGGGGTTTCCTTTCCATCTTATTAAAACTCCAAGTGAACTTTGTGGCAACCCAATATTTGCAAATGATGCGACTGACAAAGGCTTCATTTCCAAAATATACAAAGAGCTCATACAGATGAACATTCATTAAACCACGCAATCAAAAAATGGGCAGAAGACCTAAATAGATACTTCTCCAAAGAAGACACAAAGAGGGCCAATAGGTACAGGAAAATATGTTTAACACTTGCAATTATTAGAGAAATGCAAATAAAAACCACAATGACATTGCCCCTCATACAATTCAGAAGAGTCATATAAAAAAATGTCTACAATAATAAATGCTGGAGATAGTATGGAAAAAGGAAACCTTCCTACACTGTTGGTGGAATGTAAATTTGTACAGCCACTACGGAATACACTATCAGATTCCTTTAAAAACTACAGTAGAACTTCTATGATCAGTAATTTCTTCCCAGGCATATGTCTGGGAAAACAAGAATTTTAATTTGAAAGGATGCATGCACCCCAATGTTCATATCAGCACTAAACAGCCAAAATGGAAACAACAAAGTGCCTTCAACAGACGATTAATTTAGGAATACTGGATTGTACAGGCCTTACCCATTCAGAGAAACCACTGACGGATAATTCCAACTAGGGCTACAGAAAGTCACAAGAAATTGTTTCTCTCAGTTTTCCAGGACCAAATACACAACCAAAACAATAACACTAGAGATCAAGAATGGTTCAAGGTGGCAGAGTAGAATTCGGAGCTCACTCTCCTGACAAACACATCAAAAACATCACATGTGGAGCAATTCTTATATAAAACTAACTGGATATTGGTAGAAGCAATTCTATACAACCACAGAGTATAGGAAAGAAATATTTCACTTAACCAGGTCGGAGAGAAAAAGGTATAAGGTAAGCACTTCCACCCCTGGAAGGCATTGAAGGCAAAGAAGACGACCCTAAGCCTGAGAGGCAAATGTGTCAAGCCTCAGACTGAGCATCCTATGCAGAAGAGATAAGCCTCCTTAGCTGATGGGAAATTTCTGGGAAAGAGAGAAGGCTTGGAGAAGCCCAGACTATTCTTTCAAGAGTTCACACATGCTAACTCGCTAGCAATCAGCAGAGAGCAAACAGGACCAAATGAAACTTAAAAGGTTTTGCACAGAGAAAGAAACCATCCATAAAATGTAGAGAGAAACACGGAATGGGAGAAAATATTGGGTTGCCCCGAAAGTTCATTCACGGTTTCCTTTCCATCTTATTAAAACTCCAAGTGAACTTTGTGGTAACCCAATATTTGCAAATGATGCGACTGACAAAGGCTTCATTTCCAAATTATACAAAGAGCTCATACAGATGAACATTCATAAAACAACCCAATCAAAAAATGGGCAGAAGACCGAAATAGATACTTCTCCAAAGAAGACACAAAGAGGGCCAATAGGTACAGGAAAATATGTTTAACACTTGCAATTATTAGAGAAATGCAAATAAAAACCACAATGACATTGCCCCTCATACCATTCAGAAGAGCCATAATAAAAAAGTCTACAAATAATAAATGCTGGAGATAGTATGGAGAAAAGGAAACCTTCCTACACTGTTGGTGGGAATGTAACTTTGTACAGCCACTACGGAAAACACTATGCAGATTCCTTTAAAAACTACAAATAGAACTTCTATGGGATCCAGTAATTTCACTCCCAGGCATGTGTCTGGAAAAACAAGCATTTTAATTTGAAAGGATGCATGCACCCCAATGTTCATATCAGCACTAAATGGACAAGACGTGGAAACAACCCAAGTGCCTTCAACAGATGATTAATTTAGGAAGATGTCATGTGTGTGTGTGTGTGTGTGTGTGTGTGTGTGTGGAATATAACTCATAAAAAAGAAAGAAATATTGCTACTTGCAGCAAAATGAATGGATCTAGACAATATTTTGCTCAGTGAAATAAGTCAGAGCAAAACAAATACTATATGATGTCACTTATAAGTGGAGTCTAAAAAATATTACAAACGACTGCATGCACAAAACAGCAATAGACTTTTAGACATAGAAAACAAACTAAAGGTTGCCAAAAGAGTGGGGGAGGGAAGAATAACTGAAGAATATGATGTTAATAGATACAAAGTACTATACCTAAAATAGATGAACAATAAGGAGATATATATTTTTATTATCTATACGGATATATATATCCATATATATATATATGTATGTATATATATGGATATATATATATATCTATATATATATATATATATAGATATAGGTATAGATATATCTCACAGGAATATTATGTAATATCTTATAATCACTATAATGGAGTATAATGTGCAAAAAAAAAAAAAATCCCTGAATCACTATGCTGTACAACTGAATCCAACACAAGGCTGTAAACAGACTCTATTCCAATTTGAAATAACATCCCCAAAAAGGAACTCCTGGTGATCCAGTGGGTAGGACTCTATGCTAGCATAGATGAGGACCTGGCTTCAAACATTGGTTGGGAAACTAAGATCCCATAAGGTGTCTGATGAAGCCAAAATGAACAAGCGAACAAAGAAAAACAATACTGCTCTTTGGTTCTGTTCCAATCTTTCAATAAAAATATAAAATAAAATAAAACCTGCCCCACCATCTTTGGGGAAACTTTAGCTAAACACATTGAGGAACCTCCTCTGGTATGTAGAGGGCACTCTAAGCATCAGCACTATGAAGGAGGCCTCCGACAAAGATTGGAGCCACCCTACACCTGAGAAAGCATATAGGTGACAAGAAAATGCTCAAATACTGCAAACTAGGATGAACTACCTAGGCCTTAGCTTCACAGGCCAGAGAAGCCCACCCCAGGGAAGGAAAGAAACCATTTTCAGCCTCTCCTCCTAAAACTAAAAAAATGGCTTAGGGGCTTCCCGGAAACAGCCAGGTTTTCTCACAACTGGATCCCTAAATATGGTCTAATAGCTAGGCCTCGGTATGAAGAACTGAAAGGAAAGGGTGGATGCAATTCATAACCCACAAGGGCCTTTTAAGAAGTGAAAAACAACTAGTCTAGGCCACTTCCTGGCTGTCTCAGAATTAGCTCAACCCTTTGACCTTTACCCTTATAAGAGAAGGGAACTGCCACTGAAAGACTTGAGCCTACAAACTGGGACACTTTACTCAGGCGGTTGCTTATTTCTCTGAACAATCAGAGCACACCACCAAGGGATGGCCTCCTTGTCTGCTAACAACTGCTACAGCCCTGCTAAAGGAAGCTGAATAGCTCATGTTTGGTCAGCCAATCATACGGACTCCGTACCAGGTTCAGGCTTTCGTAAGTTCTAAGGAATAGGACAGCTATTCCTGCAATGTCTATTCAAGTTCAGACTCTGCTTGATAAATCCTGCCACCCTGATATCCAGAGAAGCGAGGCCTCTGGATTATGACTGTACAGAGATCAGTCAGTGATTACTCAGAAATAGATGAGTGGCTGATTTATTCAGTCACCCAGACCTAGGCAGTGGGCCTCCCAAATGCCAAAGAAGAATGACTCCCAGACAGGAGAAGTTTTATGAGAGACAGCAAAAACCTGACGAGTTATGCACTCACTTCCCAGACCCAAGTCACAGAGGCACAAGAAGCACTGCTACAGACTTCTGACCAAAACTAGAACTAATAGCTTTACGGAACCTACGAGCTTGCAACGGGAAGATCTTCAGGGTTTACACGGATTCCCAGTAATTGTCTCCATCCTCCACACACACAGGGCTATTTGGAAGCAAAGAGGAACATTTACTGGATGAAAGCATTTTTTTAAAAAAAAAAAGGTTGACACATTGAGGAACCTCCTCTGGTATGTAGAGCACTCTAAGCATCAGCACTATGAAGGAGGCCTCCGACAAAGATTGGAGCCACCCTACACCTGAGAAAGCATATAGGTGACAAGAAAATGCTCAAATACTGCAAACTAGGATGAACTACCTAGGCCTTAGCTTCACAGGCCAGAGAAGCCCACCCCAGGAAGGAAAGAAGCCATTTTCAGCCTCTTTCCTCCTAAAACTAAAAAACGGCTTAGGGGCTTCCCGGAAACAGCCAGGTTTTCTCACAACTGGATCCCTAAATATGGTCTAATAGCTAGGCTTCGGTATGAAGAACTGAAAGGAAAGGCTGGATGCAATGCAAACCCAACAAGGGCCTTTGAAGAAGTGAAAAACAACTAGTCTAGGCCACTTCCTGGCTGTCTCAGAATTAGCTCAACCCTTTGACCTTTACCCTTATAAGAGAAGGAACTGCCACTGAAAGACTTGAGCCTACAAACTGGGACACTTTACTCAGGCGGTTGCTTATTTCTCTGAACAATCAGAGCACACCACCAAGGGATGGCCTCCTTGTCTGCTAACAACTGCTACAGCCCTGCTAAAGGAAGCTGAATAGCTCATGTTTGGTCAGCCAATCATACGGACTCCGTACCAGGTTCAGGCTTTCGTAAGTTCTAAGGGAATAGGACAGCTATTCCTGCAATGTCTATTCAAGTTCAGACTCTGCTTGATAAATCCTGCCACCCTGATATCCAGAGAAGCGAGGCCTCTGGATTATGACTGTACAGAGATCAGTCAGTGATTACTCAGAAATAGATGAGTGGCTGATTTATTCAGTCACCCAGACCTAGGCAGTGGGCCTCTCCCAAATGCCAAAGAAGAATGACTCCCAGACAGGAGAAGTTTTATGAGAGACAGCAAAAACCTGACGAGTTATGCACTCACTTCCCAGACCCAAGTCACAGAGGCACAAGAAGCACTGCTACAGACTTCTGACCAAAACATAGAACTAATAGCTTTTACTGGAACCTACGAGCTTGCAACTGGGAAGATCTTCAGGGTTTACACGGATTCCCAGTAATTGTCTTCCATCCTCCACACACACAGGGCTATTTGGAAGCAAAGAGGAACATTTACTGCAGAGAACAGTAGGGAGCCTCGGCCCAAGGGCACATTTTATCTATGTGCAAAAGAGCTAGAGATCTTCGTTTTAGGAACACTGATGGCCATTGTTCTCTTGCTGACATTTGGGCCGCATATCTTAAATTGGGGTCAGTTGCTCAGGGCTACACGAGGCCGGATCGAAGAAGACAGAACTGAGGCGGCGGGAAGTTCTGCTCCTACACCCGTGCCGTCAGGAGGATGGCCACATGCAGCAGGGCGCAGAGACACAAGATGATCCGGGGCCACTCGGTGCCCCTCGAGCACGAGGAGCAGGGCACAAGGCAGAGGAATGTGGCGTTCCTGCTCAGCCCATTAACAAAGCGCAGGAAATACTGAGGCTGAGTAATACAATAAAGTCTAACCTTTTTTCCTTTGAGCTCAGTCCAGTTCCACTTGCTCACAGGGGCTGTATGCAGAGTCCTCCGCCACGGCACTTCAGACCAGAGTCCAGGGAGAAATGGGAGCACGGACACCTCGGCTCTGCCGCCTTGGGCAGTTCCCACGCAGGCACTCAAGATGGCGGGCTGTGTGAAGGGGCACCTCGTGCGGCGCGAGAGCCCGAGCACGCGCCTGTGGCTGTGCCCTGGCTGAGCCGGCCTCGTGAGAACTCCTCCGCACCCCTCCCAACTGCGGAGAGCCCCTGAAAGCGAACACGTCCCATCTCTGCGGCCTCAGTCTGGAGCTGCTGGAAGCCCAAAGGGGCTTCAGGCAAGAGACTGAGGCTGGTTCTCGGGCAGGAGGGCAACGAGTGCTGGCCCCTGGACCAGCGGTTACGGACAAGGCCCTGGCTCTGCAGGTTTGCCAAAAAGAATTTCCACAGAGACAGAAGGTCGTTAAGTCAGTAGGGCCTATTAGGAGAAAAATAGTGCAGTGCATGTGGATAGATAGACCCAGAGGCGGACCCCTGTGGTCATTTGTATTAGCTTCACAGAAAAATATAAATGTATTAAATATGCCATTATTTTAAGAAATGACAGTTAGCAACAGTAGGGAGCCTCGGCCCAAGGGCACATTTTATCTAGTGTCTTCCATCCTCCAACACAGGGCTATTTGGAAGCAAAGAGGAACATTTACTGCAGAGAACAGTAGGGAGCCTCGGCCCAAGGGCACATTTATCTATGTGCAAAGAGCTAGAGATCTTCTTTTAGGAACACTGATGGCCATTGTTCTCTTGCTGACATTTGGGCCGCATATCTTAAATTGGGGTCAGTTGCTCAGGGCTACACGAGGCCGGATCGAAGAAGACAGAACTGAGGCGGCGGGAAGTTCTGCTCCTACACCCGTGCCGTCAGGAGGATGGCCACATGCAGCAGGGCGCAGAGACACAAGATGATCCGGGGCCACTCGGTGCCCCTCGAGCACGAGGAGCAGGGCACAAGGCAGAGGAATGTGGCGTTCCTGCTCAGCCCATTAACAAAGCGCAGGAAATACTGAGGCTGAGTAATACAATAAAGTCTAACCTTTTTTCCTTTGAGCTCAGTCCAGTTCCACTTGCTCACAGGGGCTGTATGCAGAGTCCTCCGCCACGGCACTTCAGACCAGAGTCCAGGGAGAAATGGGAGCACGGACACCTCGGCTCTGCCGCCTTGGGCAGTTCCCACGCAGGCACTCAAGATGGCGGGCTGTGTGAAGGGGCACCTCGTGCGGCGCGGAGAGCCCGAGCACGCGCCTGTGGCTGTGCCCTGGCTGAGCCGGCCTCGTGAGAACTCCTCCGCACCCCTCCCAACTGCGGAGACCCCCTGAAAGCGAACACGTCCCATCTCTGCGGCCTCAGTCTGGAGCTGCTGGAAGCCCAAAGGGGCTTCAGGCAAGAGACTGAGGCTGGTTCTCGGGCAGGAGGGCAACGAGTGCTGGCCCCTGGACCAGCGGTTACGGACAAGGCCCTGGCGCCTCAGCTTTGCCAAACAGACTTCCCGCAGAGACAGCAGGTCGTTAAGTCAGTAGGGCCTATTAGGAGACAAATAGTGCAGTGCATGTGGATAGATAGACCCAGAGGCGGACCCCTGTGGTCATTTGTATTAGCTTCACAGAAAAATATAAATGTATTAAATATGCCATTATTTTAAGAAAGAACATTTGTAAAGAAGTGAAAACCCCAAAGCATTTTTCTTTAAGAACTAAGGGATATCCCTGGCTCATTCAGGCTCACTACTGAAGTTTTACAGCAATTTTACCTCATTCCTCTAATTATGTAAGACAGCCATATGAGAAAACCATACATGTTTATAACATTTACGTTTATTTTTGATGAAGAGAACAGTTTATCTAAACTTCTCAAATTTTTATGCTCATCTATAGATCAGATATACTAATGTTATGTTCACATAGTTCAAAGTTATGAACAATTTGTAAGTATGTGCTTCAATTAGGCTGAATCATAATTGTGACAAATGATTTTATAGTAACAATAATGACCTTGCTTGGTATTTCAGATTAAGCAAATTTTACATTATCTTTATTTAGCTTTAAGATCTGAGGATAACATATAAACAGAGTGAATTAGCCTTTGTATGTTTGAGTACTTTCTAGGTAAAACAACATGTTAAAAGTTCAGTCAAAAGGACTGGGTATACGTGTGTTCTGTATTTTTTATCTTATCGAGTGTCTAGACCTTAGAGTTATGATAACAATCATGTGAATTATTGCCATTCTAACATAATATAACAATGATGTATGCGACTATAGAGGGTAGTATTAAATAAAGAGCGGATAGATGACAAACCTCAAAATACCATAGAGACATTTATAAGAGAATACAATTGTTCTTCTATGGAGATAATTGACATTTCTCAATTATTCGGGTCCTAGTTTTCTCAGTGATAGAGAATTAGTAACTTTGCTTAAACATTATATTTAGTATATGTTCAAGACTAAGCTAGAAATATGAATAGCACAGAAATATTATTGTACATGAACAATCATAGTATTTACACTTCAAGTACAAAAGAGCTTTTTGTGTGTGTGTTGAGCTGTTTGGCTTTGCATATTGAAAGAGAAGGCAAAAAGAACAATACTTAATGGTCATGAAAATTCTAGACAGTTTCCAGAAAGTGTACTTCATTATCTTTTATATTTTCTACAAATAAGGACCCTCAACATAAATAAAATTCCTGTAATTGGGCTATAAAAGTGCACAGAAACCCAAGGGCATTTTTTTTTTTCATTATTTTAAGAAAGAACATTTGTAAGAAGTGAAACCAAATTTTTCTTTAAGAACTAAGGGATATCCCTGGCTCATTCAGGCTCACTACTGAAGTTTTACAGCAATTTTACCTCATTCCTCTAATTATGTAAGACAGCCATATGAGAAAACCATACATGTTTATAACATTTACGTTTATTTTTGATGAAGAGAACAGTTTATCTAAACTTCTCAAATTTTTATGCTCATCTATAGATCAGATATACTAATGTTATGTTCACATAGTTCAAAGTTATGAACAATTTGTAAGTATGTGCTTCAATTAGGCTGAATCATAATTGTGACAAATGATTTTATAGTAACAATAATGACCTTGCTTGGTATTTCAGATTAAGCAAATTTTACATTATCTTTATTTAGCTTTAAGATCTGAGGATAACATATAAACAGAGTGAATTAGCCTTTGTATGTTTGAGTACTTTCTAGGTAAAACAACATGTTAAAAGTTCAGTCAAAAGGACTGGGTATACGTGTGTTCTGTTTTTTTCATCTTATCGAGTGTCTAGACCTTAGAGTTATGATAACAATCATGTGAATTATTGCCATTCTAACATAATATAACAATGATGTATGCGACTATAGAGGGTAGTATTAAATAAAGAGCGGATAGATGACAAACCTCAAAATACCATAGAGACATTTATAAGAGAATACAATTGTTCTTCTATGGAGATAATTGACATTTCTCAATTATTCGGGTCCTAGTTTTCTAAGTGATAGAGAATTAGTAACTTTGCTTAAACATTTTATTTAGTATATGTTCAAGACTAAGCTAGAAATATGAATAGCAAAGAAATATTATTGTACATGAACAATCATAGTATTTACACTTCAAGTACAAAAGAGTTTTTTGTGTGTGTGTTGAAGTTTTTGGCTTTGCATATTGAAAGAGAAGGCAAAAAGAACAATACTTAATGGTCATGAAAATTCTAGACAGTTTCCAGAAAGTGTACTTCATTATCTTTTTATATTTTCTACAAATAAGGACCCTCAACATAAAGCATAAAATATACTGAAACTTTGAAAAGTCTGCTCAGCTGGGTGGGTGTATTTATATCAAAAGAGATATAATTACTCAACTTTCAAATATCATACGAAGACAAGTTTAGAATTCGTTTTATTCATTGCCCAAATAGCAAGTTTGTCTAGAAGTACCTCAGTCTAGTGTGTTCATGAAAGAGTAGAGGTGTCCCTGGTGTCTCTGTGGTAAAGAATCTGCTTGCCAATGCAGGAGAGATGGGTTCAATCCCTAGGTGGGAAAAATCCTCTGGAGAACAGAATGGTTACCCACTCAAGGATTCTTGCCTAGAGAATTCGATGGGAAGAGGGGCCTGGACTTAGAGCAGCAGAAACACAGCCTCCTGAGTTGGCATTATGCAGAGAACTCTGAGACATTCTTTGTACCAAAACAAAGCCCAAATCCTCTAGTACTTTCTGTAGACCAGAAACAGCTGAGGTTCCATAGCAGATTAATAACACAAGTGCTAGTGGGACAAGAACATAGAATTAAGTAAGCGATGAAAGAAATCTAATTGTGATTAGGCTGTTTGAAAATTGCAGAAATCATACTTTGTTATATTTTTCTCTGGCACATATAATGAAGGTTTTCAGTGCTGGCGTTTTTTTTTTTTTTTTTTAAAACTATCTCTAACCTTTGATTAGACTATGTGATTGCAAAGGGAAAAAAATATTTCAAAACTCAGCCACAGATAGTTTCACTGAGTTTTTTACATTTTTTAACAGCCTCATTGAGACAAATTCACCAAACAAACTGTACATATTTAAATATACAACTTGATGATTTTTTATAATTTTTATTGGCGTGTGTTGTTCAGTCACTCAGTCCAACTGTTTGTCACCTCATGGACAGAAGCAGAACAGGCTTCCCTGTCCTTCACTGTCACTCAGAATATGCTCAAACTCATGTCCATTGAGTTGGTGATGCCATCGAGATCTCTCATCCTCTGCCTTCCTTGTCTCCCTTTGTCTTCTGTTTTGCCCAGAATCACAGTCTCTTCCAATGATCAGTTCGTTACATCAGGTGGCCAAAGTATTGGAGATACAGTATCAGTCCTCCCAATGAATATTCAGGGTTGATTTTCTTTAGGATTGATTGGTTAGAGCTCCTTGCTGTCTGAAAGTCTCTTAAGAGGCTTCTCCAGCAGTTTGAAAGCCTCAGTTCTTTGGTGCTCAGCCTTCTTTATGGTCCAACTCTCATTCATACACGACTACTGGAAAAGAAAGGCTTTGACTATATGGACCTAGGTGACTGCAGTCATGAAAGTAAAAGATGCTTGCTCCTTGGAAGAAAAGCTATGGCAAACCTAGACCGCATACTGAGAGCAGAGACATCACATTGGTGACAAAAGTCCATATAGTCAAAGTTATGGTTTTCCCAGTAGTCATGTATGGATGTGAGAGCTGAACCATCAAGAAGGTTGAGCACCAGAGAATCGACGCCTTTGAAATGCGGTGTTGGAGAAGGTTCTTAAGAGTCACTTGAACTGCAAGGAGATCAAGGGTCAATCCTAAAGGAATCAACCCAGCATCATTGGAAGGAATGATGCTGAAACCCCAATACTTTGGCCACCTGATTGGAACAGATGACCCCCTGGAAAAGAGACCGATGTTGGGAAAAATAGGAGGCAAAATGAGACAGGGACTACATAGGGCTACTATAGCACAGTGTCTATCCTGTGTAAGTACTCACAAAAGACTTAACGAGTTCAGAGGCAGCATCTTCTGTATAATTGATCCACAAGAATATTAACTGGAAAATAGCCTTGATCTCATTAGCACTGTGTTTTAATCAGCTAAGCTATGCATCCTATATTTGGCTTCCGCAGTCTCATGCTTTCCAAAGAAGATAGTTGCTTTTGGGTTTTTTCCCCCAAACACCCAAATTTGATGCTGTTTTTAGGAGCAACAAACTTGAAACAAAGACAATTGGGACGAAAATATGCAATTAAAGTAATATTCAGTTCCAAGGAAAAGAAGATAGCTGTAGAAAAGTGTAGTTAAGGATGATCTGCAATGAATTAGATATTAAATGTTAAAAGTAAGAGGGTCATTTCAGGATGAATAATGGAATGATGCTTTAGATCGTAAGCATGGAATAAGGCAGTAGTGCATTCCTACTCTTGATCATTTGTTTTAGAATTGAATATACAATTGAAAATTTGGTGTCTAGAAGATTTTGGGGGAATACTTGTCAAAAATGATTTCATTTCTCTGGTTAGGAATGTAATATGTATTCATTATTGAAGCCATATTTTTATTACAAAAGGCAAGGTCAGGTGCTAAAAACTCTTGAACTTTATATGTGAAAGTATGTCGTATTCAAAGTACAAGACCCAAGTAGAAAAAAATGCTGATGACCAAATCTAAAAGTACTGGTGTTCTTTCAGGTTTGTTGCATGTTTGCACATTTTCAGAATAAAGTGTTTGGATGGGGTTAAAGACCCTTCACTGTGTTCAAGTATTTCAGTTAAATGGATGGTTTCCTAGAACGAAATTGCTGGGTAAAAGGATTTGAATTTTCCATGGGTATTGACAAAGCAGCTTCTGCAAAGGTGGTACTACTTTACTTTTCCATCTTTTAGATAGTAGAGTGCCCTTTCCCATTTTGTACTATTATTTTTAATTATATCTTTCTACTTGAATGTATAGCATTCCTTGCTACTGGGTATTAAGTTTTTACATGCTGTACCTTGCAAATTATTTTCTCCCACTCTGTCCGTATTCTCTTAAATTTGTGGTGTGATTGTGTACTTTCAAAAGTATTAGGTATACTGTATAGACAGTAAAATAGAAAATCTGAAACGTGTATCTATGTATATTTATCTCTGTAACCACCCACCCAGACCAAGAAATAGATCATTTCAGGAATCCCAGAAGTCTTCCTCTCCTGGTTCAGTACCCTGTTCCAGAGGTAAACACGAGTTTTTCAGAGACTGTTTTTTAAAATGGAAGTTAGGAGAATTCCCTGAGCTGGAGTCTAGTTGTTAGGACTCTGCATTCACTGCTTGGTTTGTGGGCTGGATCCCTGGTTGGGGAACTAAGATCCTGAAACCAGAGGGCCTTGGTGACAAATGAAATGTCAGTTAAACTGTACTATTCCCTTGCCTAAACCCTCTGCCTAAACTTAGATGGAAATCTAGCCCCCCTACTTGGGTCCATGTGGACCCTAAGGCAAACTCTATGAAGGGGGTAAATCTTTTGGTCTTTCTGAGACCTAAGGTTTCTGCTGCAGCTATTCAATGTAAAGTAGCCACAGATAATGCGGACATGCATGGGTTATTTAATTAACAAAACTTGGCAGCAGGCTGTATTTATCCTGAGTATCAGTTATTTCATCACCACGATAGAATTGATAGCAAGCTGAAATTTGTTTGTTATCTTTCTCCTCTCAAGTTTATAAGTTCCTCCATGGCAAGCATTTTGTTTTTTTTTTCTGCTGTGGGCAATTTCTCCTATACCCAGAAAATGTCTGGCACATAGTAGGTAGCTGATAAGAGTTCCTGAATAAAGATATGGATGAAATAAATTACGTTCATAGATTTCCTGAAGTGGAACCACTAGTTTCTACTTGGTCATGCTTGCTATTTTATGTGTGAGTACTGTTTCAGTCCAATCTTGACACAAAATCAATTACTATTAGTCTAGTAGAATGAGTTAGGAAGCTTACCTGTTTTTGTGCACTTGGGAAATCATGTGTTCAGTGAAGATTTGGTAGAATTTACCCGTCAAACGATTAGAACCAGGGACCTTGGCTGAGGATTGCGAGTTGGAAGAATGATTCCTTTTCAATGTTTTGAAACGGTAGTGCCTTTTTTTTTGAGTGTTTTTTTTTTAAATTTTCATTTTACTTTTTTTTGCCTCTAAGTCATCATTTTGTTTTTCATCCATGTTTATTCTTGCGTGGGTCTTCCATTGCAGTGGCCTCTCTCATTGCAGAGCTCTGGCTCTGGATGCATGCATGTTCCAGAGTGCTGGCTCTTCATTGGACATACCGGCCCCTGTGGGATCTTCCCGGGCCAGGGATCACATCGGTGTCCCTTGTACTGCAAGGTGAACTCTTTACCCATTGGACCACCAGGGAAGCCCTTCAGGGCATTTCTGAGAGCTGATATTTCACTTCCTAATTTCACCTAGATCTCAGAGTTGTACCTAATCTACATTTAAACCTCTGTCTTGTCAGTTACATCCTCGGTACCTTCCTCATGCCAGAGTGTTCACCCTGTTTAATGCTAGCCTTGTCAGAGGATTGTTTACTTCCCTGATATTCAGAAGTAAGACTTTTAGTTAACTAATTAAGAAGTCTGTATCAGGAGATGGTTCTACGTTATTTCTACTTTCCTCTTTAAATGATTTTGCATCTTTTGTGCTGTTTTTTTTTTTTCTTTTAGGACTGTCTCCTAGGGGTGAACACTTGGTTCATTTACTCCCCTATTTATTCCAAAAGCTTTAACAGTTCTGAAATTTTACAGTTACAGTTTTGGCTGTAAACCCCAGGTTGTGAAGTATAGTGATTTTGTTGTTACTCATTACTTATGTGTTCTGATTATAGACTTGATTTTCTGTTTACCCAAAAGTTGAGAAAAACTTTGCTTATTAGCTATGCAGTTCCTTATTAGACCAGGTTCTAAAATTCAAGTTAAAATAGTTCATCTCCTGATTTTAAAATGATTTTCTTTGCCCATTTCTTTGAGAAGAATATTGGCTTCTCTTTATGATGGTGGTTTTGTTCATTTCATATATTTCTATCAGTTTTACCTTTAGGTGTTTCTTTAGGGTGTAAAGTTGCATAGCTTGTTTCTATCTTGAGGATTTCACCCTAGCAACATAGAATTAATCTTAGTCCTTTTCTTGTCTCGCATTACATTTTGTCTGATGGGACTGTTTACCACTTCATGGCCTTTTAGTTAGCATTTAGGGCCATGATTCTGAAACATAGATCCTGAGCATCTATGTCACCTCAAGTGTTTTTTAAAATTTAGATCGCCGGAGGCTGTCATCATTTTCTTATTCAGTACACATCTGCCCTGGAATTTCCATTTCTAACGTATTAATGCTTCTGGTGCGATGGACTTACTTTCATAATCACTTGGTTTAGTATGTATTTCTTTATCACTTTATTTCCATTTTGTTTTAGGGTTCTTCCTATAGAAGGATTTTGCCTTTTGACCTAAGATTTTGATCTTTTTAGGTCAAAAAGTTAAGATTTTGCCTTTGACCTAAACCAATTATTTTTCTTTCAAGATGAACTTAATGCAATTCAACTTTAAGGAATTGATGTTGTTTGTACCTGTTCTTGCAGTCCTAATTTGTTTAGTGTATGCCATTTTTTTGGCATTTAAGTCGTCATTTATTTTTTATTCGTCTTTATTCATTGGCAAATGTGGGCCTCGCATCGCAGTGGCCTCTCTCATTACACAGCACTGGCTCTGGACACATGCGCTGTAAACGCTGGCTCATAATTGGGCACGCCGGCCCATCCGCTCCTCGCTGAGGGATCTTCCAGGGCCGGGGATCCAACAGGCAGACGCTTTATCCACTGGACTATCAGGGACGTCTCATGTAATTTTTTTCTTTTACGGTTTAAAACTTTTTCTTCACGTGATTTCAAAAATATTTTTATTCTCTTTAATGTTTTAACATATTGTTTTGAGCTTTTAGGTCAATCTGCAGAAACTTACTGTAAGAATCGCAGAGACACGATGGACATCAAGCTGATAGGGAAAGAGCATTTGGAAAGAGTTCCCGGGGGAGATCCACAGGTCCAAGCGGTGGGCGAGCGAAGTCGCACCCCCGAGATGGGATGAGGACTTTTATTA
This sequence comes from Tragulus kanchil, assembly GCA_022376925.1. NCBI lineage: Eukaryota > Metazoa > Chordata > Mammalia > Artiodactyla > Tragulidae > Tragulus > Tragulus kanchil. Next base: position 9,414,835 of record JAIOJX010000018.1, on the reverse strand, counting down.
GGGAGGAAAGGGAGAAAAAAATGAGGAGGTGGAATCATCAGAGCAGGTGCAGAAACGAAGTCTTTGCTAAAAGCAAGAAGTTAGTGACGAGTCTGCTGTCCTTGAGTTGTCTGTGGGCATGAGGGCGTGCAGTTCTTGTTACTTTGCAGATGTAGTGGAGAATCTTTATGGCCAGGGCGATCTCCTTACCGCCGGCCTTGAGAGACTCCAGGTGCCAGCAGATCAGCATCCGGCCCTATGATGCTGACCCTTTAGGGCCAGGAGTTTGCACCTGCCTTATTAACCCCTTTTTAGCCCATAAACCTAACATTTACAATTTATAATATTCTCCTCCTGAAAAGACAAGTGTTTAGAACTCTACTTGATCATGATGATTTTCAAGTACTGCTATATTGGATTTGAATATATTTAGGATTTTTGACATCAAAGATGTTTTGGGGTGGAGGAGAGATGCGGACCAAGGATATACACATGACTAATCTGGGATGATAGATATCTGTAAACAACAACACTCTGTAAAAAAAAAAAAAAAAAAGGAAAAGAAAACCAGCATTCCAAAACTAAAGAAAAATGTTTGGGGTGTATGGTTTTCTTTTTACTACTTCTGTTATAATTTGGGGGATTTATTTAAGTTTATAAAATGAATTGGAACACTTTCTGTATTTTACTCTGCTCTAGAACAGCTTTAGGGAAAGCTGTTCTTTGAAAATTTTTAACTCTATGAACCTAGTGTATTTTGGAAGGTCATTAGATGTGAACTTTTCATTTTGTTCCATGGATATTGATCTATTCCAGCGTTCCCTAGAGCAACAGTATTGGTAATTCATTTGTTTCTCAAAGATTATAAATTTCCTGATAGTTTCATGTATAGTGATATGTAATCATATAATCCTTAAAATGATTTTCTTGATGTTTCTAGGTGAGCGTATTCTGGGTGTTATCTTTTGTTTGCTTTCTTCGTGATTGCAGGTATTAAAGCTATACCTTTTATTGTTTTCCAAGGAAGAGGGTTTCCAGTTCTTCTGATTTCTAATTCTTTACTTTCAGTTTCTATCATTCTTCTCTGCAGTCCTGGCTTTATTCTTTTGAAGTGGTTTCCGCTGTATAGGCCAAGGACCCTAGGTATTTCCCAAGAGCTTTCCAGGATTCACAATGTGAAAATTATTTTCATAATAATACTATTAAGGCTTGATCTTTTATTTTTTTAATTTCCATTCTCTCAGAAGTATAGTGTGGCGCTTTCCAGATTCTGCGTCAAGTACATTGAAACACACTGAATAAATGCCAAAGAAAAGATAATTTCTTTGGCTGTCTTCTACTAAACTAGACACTAACGAGATCTGCAAAATGTAAAACCATACCACACTTCCCACTACATTTTCGGTTTTGGAAAATGAGGTCATTTTGAAAAAAGCACCTTTTATTATATGTAACAGGTTTATTGTTATTGTTTTAAAAGAATATGTATTTCTGTTTCTTAGCATTGATAAATATGGCCCCATAAATCACGCTAGTTGAGGTCTTCAGTAATTTTACTGTCAAGGGGTCCTGAGACCACAATATTTGAGAAACAATATTGCATTGCATACGGACTTTTTTGGTTGTATATTAGTTTATTAATTTCATTCTTTTCATAATGAACCCACTTAATTCTATGAATTTACACAGATTCCTCGGTGCCTAAGGACAGACTACAGTTTCTTTTTAGATTTTGGAGATATGCCTACTCTATGAAGTTAATTAATTTTTGTTGTTGTGAGTGTTGTTATTTTACCCAATCTTGGAAGATGTAAACATCTGGGCAGATGTCTGATCATGGCTGTCTGGGCTCACCTGTAGCAGAAACCATAGGTCTTCCCACCTGGCTTTGTAAAAGTATGGAGCTCTTAAATTCATTCCACTGGGAAAAAGGTGCATGCGCCTTCATTGGATAAGAGTGTTCCACATACACTCTTGATTTTCAGAGGTGAGCTCCCAAATTTTTTTCACCTATTACAAAAGGAGTCACTACTTTATGTCACATCCAATATTAGGCTCACAGATCCTAGTAATGTTTAATGGACTAGTAATATTTGGGAGAATCTGAAGGAAATTTACACAAGACACCTAATCCTGCAAATGGGAGCAGGGATACTACTGGTAGAGCTGTAATTATAAAAGGCCATTTCAACAAATTGCAAGGGTGGTTTTCATGCCAAATTGAGCGGGGATAGATTATATAAATAAAAGTGGACATGGAGGATGCCTTAGACAAATAAATATTGGAACACATAAAAGTTCAGGTTTAAAAGTTGGGACTGTAGGCTGTGAGAGCAAGATGTGGAGAAAATTGCAGATGCAATTGCTTTTAAGCCAAGAAAGAATAAAGTTAGAAATACAAGTCTTTTAAAGATAATGAATAGCTTTTAAACAGTTTGGCAGCAGTCTTGGACATTAAAACATTTCAAAGTAAATTACATTGCACACTCAAAGGTAATAAGGCTGATAGTATGTAGAAAAATAAAATGGGAGGGACATAAGTGGACCAGTTTAGGTTAGAGCTAACAGTAGTCAGAAAGTGACCTCTGAGCAAAACTTGAAGGAGAAAAAGTCACTCAGATATCTGAGGAAGACATTTCATATCCAAGAACAGCAAGTGCGAAGGTCCTGATACAGGCCTTGTCTGGAATGTTTGTGGAAAATTGAACTTACGCATATGAGACTGAGGTGAGGGCAATAGAGCAATATATCATGGAAATTATATGAATTAAATAGATAAGCACTTAGTAGTGAGAAAATATTCCATGGCATTGACTTTTTCCTTAAGGGAAGTAAGTTTCAATCCAAGTCTTCCAGGAAGCAATTACACAATTTGCCAACGTGGAGATTATTCTAGACAGAACATTCCATTTAAATGCTGTAGCTAATGTAGGTATTTACCTATATTGCAGTCTCATAAATATATATATACTTATATATATAACATATATATATATATATAAATATACTAAAGTATATATATATATATATATATATATATATATAAAACTTTTAGTATAATATATATATACTAAAAAGTATATGTGCATGTTCTTTGAGCCATTATTGTTAGGGTCTGTTTTTCACTAAGTTTTCTATGTGAGAAGTATATAGAGTGACTTATCTGGTGAGAAGGGGTTGATTTGGGTCTCATCTGGCTACCATTTTCCACTAATAAAATAGAATTCTGAAATTACTATGCTACATTAAGTAGGATGTTGTTTCTTTTTATATTCTAGACACCAGAAGGATTTCCTTTCTCAGCTTGAAATGATGTGGTCCAATAAAAAGGTTTTTCCTGCTTTGCTTGTGAAGATCTTGCATAAATCAAAACTGCGATACTATGGAAAACCCAATAAAAGATGACTGAGCCAGACCAGGTATAAGTAGTGATAAGACTATATGTTAATGTATCAGTGCTAAATTATACCTTGCAGACCTGACTCTTCATTGAGATCATTTATGTTTAATTTATATTTCAGGGTATTTTTCTGTGTAGTTCCTTACACAAAAAGGATTTATTTCTGTATTAGTACTCTTTAGTTCCCTTGATCCAGTTAGTCGCCTCCACACCCTTTTCTGTATCTTACAGTGTTTTCTGTTTTACTGAGATTTCTATATCAGCATATAAACATAGACTGTGTGTGCATGCTTCAGTCATGTCTGACTCTTTGCAACCCCATGGACCTCTGTCCATGAAATTTTCCCAGCAAAAACACTGAAGTGGGTTGCCATGCCCTCCTCTAGGAGACCATCCCAAACCAGGGATTGAACCCAGGTCTCCTGTATTGCAGACAGAATCTTTACCACTGAGCCAAGAGGGAAGCCCAAATAGATAGTCTAGTCTTCTCTTGTAAAAAGGGAAAAAAATCTCTGAAATCAGGACTCCTGTATTCTCCTTCTCTTTCTCCTTCTCTTCAGGCAAGCTCCTTGAAGAAGCAATGTACACTAGTTGTTTTCATGATCTTACTTCCTGATTACATCTCAACACAATTAATTTGGCCTTTTTCTTCAGCTGGTCACTCACTATAGACCCTTCTAATTGTTAAACCTGATTATTTTCTGTTATCTTGACCCTCTGTGCCATATGATGCTGATTTCTACCCCAGCCTTTTTTTTTTTTTTTTTAACCTGTAAGTCATCGTTTAATTTTCTTCCATCTTTGTTCTTTGGCACATGTGGTCTCACATTGCCATGTCCTGTCGTCGCAGATCACCGGCTCTGGGCACATGCTCTCCAGAGGACTGGATCATAATTGGATACACAGTCGAGCTGCTCCTTGGCATGTGGAATCTTCCTGGGCCAGGGATTGAACCAGTGCCCTTGCAGTGCAACGTGGACTCTTTATCCACTGGATCACCAGGAGAGGTCTCCATGTTTTATTTTTAAACATCATTTTACTGTATTTCCACAATATCAAGAAATATTTTGAAAAGAAAAAATAAAAGAATTACTTCGAGTGCTTTCCTGAGCTTGTATAGTATAAGTTATATATTCTTCTAGGGAATTTGGAAAATTCCTTCAGAATCACTATGAATATTAAAGTGTGTTTTATTCCCCTTTTGCATGTATATATCACACATATATGCATAGCTGTGATATCATGTGTATGTCATATGTACCACATCTATGTGTGTCTGTATTCCTATCATATATCTGTTGTTATTTAGTCATTAAGTCCTGTCTGACTCTTGGTGATCCGCTGGACAGTATGCTTCTAAGCTCCCTCTCGGTCCATGGGGTTTCCCAGGAAGAACATTGGAGTGAGTTGCCATTTTTTTTCCAGGGATATTCCTGAGCCAGGGGCCAAACCTGTGTCTCTTTCATTAGCAGGCAGATTCTTTACCACAGAGCCACCAGGGAAGTCCCTCTCCTATGTTACATATAATATGTCCTATGCCCTAGTAAAGTATCTTACAAAATGCGAATCGTAATATACATAAAAGTTTGTATCATTTAACATTTTCTTAAAATGTTCTCATCGTACTAAAAGTTCTCTATTCATAACTTTTCGTCATTACAGACTGTCTCATATTACATCATAAGTTACTCAGTGATCCTCCTATTGTCTTAGTTCCTATTGAAAGTCATAAAATGCACTTCAGTGAATAATTCTGTGTTCATATGTGCACAATCCATTCTGTTCACTTCTTCTAATATTCTATCCATATAGCTCTCTGTGAAGAGTTTTGGTCATTTCTCTGGATTCACATTGCCGACGAGACTTCAGATAAACCCACTAGAGTGGAGCTGTTTCCTACGTGTCAGCCAGAAATCTTTGAACGTATTTGCCCAAGTACTCAGTTCCAATATTTTTATATTTTGAAATAGGGTCATTAACTTAAACTGTCTGATAGTACATTTAAATTTTTATATTAATATTTTAAGGGCTGTTACAGATAGGTACTGCCTTCTGGTTTTCTATTCAGAATGCATTTGGGATTGAAACTAGTTTTCAGAAAACTGGTACTCTTTTTTATTTTTAATTTTATTTATTTATTTATGTGTGACTCTTCTGGGTTTTCACTGCTGCCACAGGCTCTTCTCTAGTTTTCTAGTTGAGGTGAGGGCTCTTGTTGCAGTGAGCCTCTCATTGTGGAACTCGGGCTCCAGGGCACACAGGCTTCAGTAGCTGTGACACATGGGCTCCATAGTTGCGGCTGAGGCTCTAGAGCACAGGCTCCATCATTGTGGCTCACAGGCTTAGTTTCTCCTCAGCATGTGGTATCATCCCAGATCAGGAATCAAACCTATGTCTCCTGCATTGGCAGGTGAAAACCCTTAATGTGAAAGTGAGTTGCCATCTTTGTTTTTCCTATCATATATCTGTTGTTATTTAGTCATTAAGTCCTGTCTGACTCTTGGTGATCCGCTGGACAGTATGCTTCTAAGCTCCCTCTCGGTCCATGGGGTTTCCCAGGAAGAACATTGGAGTGAGTTGCCATTTTTTTCCAGGGATATTCCTGAGCCAGGGATCAAACCTGTGTCTCTTTCATTAGCAGGCAGATTCTTTACCACAGAGCCACCAGGGAAGTCCCTCTCCTATGTTACATATAATATGTCCTATGCCCTAGTAAAGTATCTTACAAAATGCGAATCGTAATATACATAAAAGTTTGTATCATTTAACATTTTCTTAAAATGTTCTCATCGTACTAAAAGTTCTCTATTCATAACTTTTCGTCATTACAGACTGTCTCATATTACATCATAAGTTACTCAGTGATCCTCCTATTGTCTTAGTTCCTATTGAAAGTCATAAAATGCACTTCAGTGAATAATTCTGTGTTCATATGTGCACAATCCATTCTGTTCACTTCTTCTAATATTCTATCCATATAGCTCTCTGTGAAGACTTTTGGTCATTTCTCTGGATTCACATTGCCGACGAGACTTCAGATAAACCCACTAGAGTGGAGCTGTTTCCTACGTGTCAGCCAGAAATCTTTGAACGTATTTGCCCAAGTACTCAGTTCCAATATTTTTATATTTTGAAATAGGGTCATTAACTTAAACTGTCTGATAGTACATTTAAATTTTTATATTAATATTTTAAGGGCTGTTACAGATAGGTACTGCCTTCTGGTTTTCTATTCAGAATGCATTTGGGATTGAAACTAGTTTTCAGAAAACTGGTACTCTTTTTTATTTTTAATTTTATTTATTTATTTATGTGTGACTCTTCTGGGTTTTCACTGCTGCCACAGGCTCTTCTCTAGTTTTCTAGTTGAGGTGAGCTGGCTTCTTGTTGCGGTGATGCCTCTCATTGTGGAACTCGGGCTCCAGGGCACACAGGCTTCAGTAGCTGTGACACATGGGCTCCATAGTTGCGGCTCCGAGGCTCTAGAGCACAGGCTCCATCATTGTGGCTCACAGGCTTAGTTTCTCCTCAGCATGTGGTATCATCCCAGATCAGGAATCAAACCTATGTCTCCTGCATTGGCAGGTGAACTGTTCACCACTGAGATACCAGGAAGCCCCAAAACAGGTACTCTTATTCATTCTCACTTTGAACATTTTAGACATAAAACTAAAATTCAGTAAAGCTAAAATGTAGACCATTTCCTTTGAATCCATTTGGAAGTTGAATTAGTAGACCCCATTCAAGAAAAATGAGGAGTTTTCTAATGTAGAATTAACTGGTAGAGGATTGGCCATCTGTGTGATTAAATAATGACAATGGTAAATATGATGTCATTTGAGTATAAAATTAATAGTAGGTTGACGATATTATATCTGCTGGTCAGTATTTTACTTTGGTGTTGATTTTTTGCCTTATATCTATTCATATATGTATGGGTTTGTGTTTTTTTCCTACTACTTTTATTTATTTTAAGCATTTTAAGTATATCCTACTAAGTATTTCATGTCATAACTTATTCTTAAGATCTTTTATTACAACGAAAAAGTGTATTTAGTACTTTTGCATAACCACTTCAGTCAATTTTTCCTTATTTGAATTTGTAACATAAAGCTATTTTCAATGTGGTGGGTTATTTTCCTATTTTCCAAATGATTATATGAATGAATACTGATTGTTAAATGCTTGCCAAAATTGAGGAAATTCCCAGCCCTGAATGAATGTTTTTTTTTTTTCCTCCAATCAGCAACACGATAAAAACTGTAGAACAACGGAGATCTAGAGAACATATATAGGGTTTTTGCTACCCTTTTATCTGTTATTGTAAAATAGTATGACACACTGTTTGGATATTACCTCATTAGAATCCACCTGCTGCTTGTGAGATTAAAATTTTAAAATATATATATGAGCAGAACAATACATTATCCCAACTCTTATTGAAGGAGATGGCAGAAAGAAAGTTTTGGCCAAAAGATGGTAGGGTTCCCAAGGTAAGAGGGGCTACGACCTTTCATATACCTTCTCTCAGGGGCATAGCTGGTTGGTAGTGATGATCGTTCATGACAACTGAGATGGGTTTTATGGCCAGACACCCTTTCTTAATACCCACTTACAACAGCAAACTGACACAGGTTTTGGAGAATGACTTTTCAGAGAAATGTTGCCAGGCATTCACATTCTATTTCCTGTGAAAACATGCAATATATCTTTTAAGAAAAGTTTGTATGGAGCTTGGTGAGATTTGCTGTCGTTTACAATATTTGACAACAGTCACTATTCATTTTGCCTTTTGACCAAGGCTGAGGGAAAAATGGTGAAATGAATGGTGAATATAAAAGGAGCTTCAGGCCTATGAAACAGAACATACCTACAGATCTTCTGGAACAAGAGCAGAATCCCTTGGTTGTAGGGCATCTCTTTCTTAGGTACATGGGTATGTGTGTGTGTGTCTGTGTGTGTGTGTTTGTGTTTGTGTGTGCGTGCAGGCGAGGCACCTCTGGCCCAAGGCCGCCTATCTTTTACTTTTCATTAAGGAAAGGGAAAAAATTTTCGCACTTACTATATACCAGTTACTCACAGGTGTCACCTCATTTTGTACTGGTAGTTACTTTTCACAGAGGTAATGTTTTCAAAATGTATGGAGATGAAATAAACGGCAAGAGAGATTTCAAAGCAGCTAGAAGTTATTAGTTTGAAATGTCTTCTTTTAGCAACCATGAATTAGAGATTTCTTTAGTATTATGTCAGCCTCTTTAATTATGAATACTCATGTTTGTATGGTTTATGAAATGAATGAAAAGCAGTACAAATCAAGAGACTTAGTCTTCTGAATAGATTTTATTTTCATTGCTACAAAATGGAAAACTTCGATTGATATGCTCAGGATAAAAACTGTAGAACAAGGGGAGATCTAGAGAACATATATAGGGTTTTTGCTACCCTTTTATCTGTTATTGTAAAATAGTATGACACACTGTTTGGATATTACCTCATTAGAATCCACCTGCTGCTTGTGAGATTAAAATTTTAAAATATATATATGAGCAGAACAATACATTATCCCAACTCTTATTGAAGGAGATGGCAGAAAGAAAGTTTTGGCCAAAAGATGGTAGGGTTCCCAAGGTAAGAGGGGCTACGACCTTTCATATACCTTCTCTCAGGGGCATAGCTGGTTGGTAGTGATGATCGTTCATGACAACTGAGAGGGGTTTTTATGGCCAGACACCCTTTCTTAATACCCACTTACAACAGCAAACTGACACAGGTTTTGGAGAATGACTTTTCAGAGAAATGTTGCCAGGCATTCACATTCTATTTCCTGTGAAAACATGCAATATATCTTTTAAGAAAAGTTTGTATGGAGCTTGGTGAGATTTGCTGTCGTTTACAATATTTGACAACAGTCACTATTCATTTTGCCTTTTGACCAAGGCTGAGGGAAAAATGGTGAAATGAATGGTGAATATAAAAGGAGCTTCAGGCCTATGAAACAGAACATACCTACAGATCTTCTGGAACAAGAGCAGAATCCCTTGGTTGTAGGGCATCTCTTTCTTAGGTACATGGGTATGTGTGTGTGTGTCTGTGTGTGTGTGTTTGTGTTTGTGTGTGCGTGCAGGCGAGGCACCTCTGGCCCAAGGCCGCCTATCTTTTACTTTTCATTAAGGAAAGGGAAAAAATTTTCGCACTTACTATATACCAGTTACTCACAGGTGTCACCTCATTTTGTACTGGTAGTTACTTTTCACAGAGGTAATGTTTTCAAAATGTATGGAGATGAAATAAACGGCAAGAGAGATTTCAAAGCAGCTAGAAGTTATTAGTTTGAAATGTCTTCTTTTAGCAACCATGAATTAGAGATTTCTTTAGTATTATGTCAGCCTCTTTAATTATGAATACTCATGTTTGTATGGTTTATGAAATGAATGAAAAGCAGTACAAATCAAGAGACTTAGTCTTCTGAATAGATTTTATTTTCATTGCTACAAAATGGAAAACTCGTGAATGAGAGATACAGGAAATGAATTTATAGATATTGTCATGCTCTAGGGAAATATTTTTCTCAAGTGAGACTTCCTATTGATATAAAATTACAAGTATTGGCATTTCCTCCTTCATTTCCTAATTTATAAGACCATAAGTGTTTTGGCACACAGTGAGTTAAAATTTTACAAATATTGTTGGAAAAATAAACTCTTCCGAAATAACCTGATAGTTAAAGAAGTGTTGATAGCTTTTGCAAGGGGTTGGAATCTGAAGACATGATAATCCCATTTTCAAGGGTTCTTCCTAGTCTATCTAGTTGGCAAGCAAGACCAACAGAGAAGAATAGGTGGCATAAGCCCTGTGTTTGAGGCTTAAAGTCTAACCGAGATAAACACAAGTAAAACACTTCCATAAACAAATTCAAACTAATAGTGTGTAGCCCTATCTGATGGAAAGAGTGAGAGTAAATCAAGGATCAAGGTTAGATTGGCTTAATCAGTGAAAGCATCATAGAGAAACTCAGCTTTTGTGACTGTAGGAAAAACCGTTGACAGCTGTGTGGCCAATTCAAAGACTTGCAGTCTGAAACACCAAAGCAAACAAAAGACTTGCACTCTCCTCTGTCCAGCAAACAGTGACTTGAGTTTGGTGCAGCTGTTGTAGTAATACTTCCTAAAGGAGAAGTGTTAGATCCTTGTTGCTCCAAGTGTGGTCAAAGGGCTGGTGGCACTAGTAACACCCAAGATCTTACTAGCAAAGGGAATTTCAGGCCACACACTAAAACTACTGAATCTGAATTAACATTTTAAGAGTCATACCAGGTGATTCCTCGGTTCAGTAAAGATTGAGAAGCACTCTGTTGATTGTGATCTTGGCCTTCCCCTTTGAACTGCAGAAATAATTCCAATTTTTTTAAGTTTTCTTTTTGTCAGTGTTTGTTTTTCCCAGAGTCTGTGTTTATGACTGGTAGGCAATTTCTTTGT
>JAIOJX010000018.1:9387768-9403481 GCA_022376925.1 Tragulus kanchil | reverse complement strand
TCCGTTAAAAATGAAAGCATTCCCCCCAAGATCAGGAACAAGACAAGGGTGTCCACACTCACCGCTATTATTCAACATAGTGTTTGAAGTCCTACCCACGGCAATTAGAGAAGAAAAAGAAATAAAGGAAATCCAGGTTGGAAAAGAAGTCAAACACTCACTGTTTGCAAACGATATGATGCTATCATAGAAAACCCTAAAGATACCATCAGGAAATTACTAGAGCTAATCAGTAAATTTAGCAAAGTCACAGGATACAAAATTAAGGCACAGAAATCACATGCATTAGTATATACTAACAATGAAAATTCAGAAAGCAGAATCAAGGAATCAGTCCCATTTACCACTGTAACCAAAAGAATAAAATACCTAGGAATCAGCCTGCCTAAAGAGGCAAACGAAATGTATACCAAAAATTATTCGACAAAGAAAGAAATCAAAGAGGACATAAACAGGGGGAGAGATGCTCCATGTTCCTGGGTTGGAAGAATCAATATTGGGAAAATGACTATACTACCAAATGCAATCTACAGATTCGATGTGATCCCTATCCAATTACCAATGACAGTTTTCACTGAACTAATACAAAAATTTTCACAATTCATATGGATACACAAAGATCCTGAACAGAAAAGTAGGTCATTTTCCCCAGATTAAAACATACTTTATTGATAAACTCAATCATTTCTGTTTCGCTGAACCAACGGAAGAAAACCAGTTCCTCGAGTTCAACACAGCAGTCACTATTTGTCACTATTCATAATTTGTTTGTAGACAAAAGAGTCTTGAGAAAGATGAATGGAGCGGGAGTAACCCAACCTCCTGACTTCTAATGATACTACAAAGTTCCAGTCATCAAGACACTATGGTCCTGACAGGAAAACAGAAACTTAGAACAATGGAACAATATAGAGAGCCCAGAGATAAACCCACGCATCTGTGGGTACCTTATTTTTGACAAAGGAGGCAAAAATAGACAATGAGGTAAAGATAGCCTCTTCAATAAGTGGTTCTGGGAAAACTGGACAGCTATGTGCAAAGGAGCGAAATTAGAACACTTCCTAACATCATACAGAGAGATGAAATCACAATGAATTACAGACCTAAATGGAAGAGTAACAACTATCAACTCGTAGAGCAAAACACAGGCAGAACACTCGCGTACATGAATCAAAACAAGATCTTCTATGACCCACTTACTAGAGTAACGAAAATAAAAGTCATAATAAACAAGTGGGACCTAATAAAATTTAAAAGCTCTTTTACGCCAAAGTGTAAACAAGGCGAAAAGACAATCCTCAAGATGGTAGAAAGCAACAGCAAATAAATCAACTAACAAAGGATTAATTTTCAAAATACAAATCAGTACCACAAAAAGCAAACAACCCAGTCAAAAGTGCGTAAAACACCTGAACAAACAGTTTACCAAAGAAGACATACAGATGGCCAAAAAACACATGAAACGATGCTCAACACTGCTCATTATTAGAGAAATGCAAACGAAAACTACAATGAGATATCACCTCACACCAGTCAGAAGGACCATCATCAAAATGTCTACAAACAATAAATGCTGGAGACAGTGTACAGAAAAGGGAACCCTCTTGCACTGTTGGTGGGAATGTAAATTGATACAGCCACTATGGAGGACAGTATGGAGATTCCTTAAAAATTATTAATAACACCACCATATGACCCAGCAATCCTGCTACTAAGCAGATGCCCAGAGGAATCCACGACTGAAACACATATATGTGCCCCAGTGTTCACGGCAGCACTAGTTGCAATAGCTAGAACATGGAAACAACATGGATATCCACCAAACATTGAGTGGAAAGAGAATCCGTGGTACATATATACAATGGAATATTCCTAAGCCATGAAAAGGAATACACCTGAGTCAGTTCTAATGATGTGGATGAAGCTAGAGCCTACTATACAGAGTGCATCCAGAGAACAGACTTACGAGCAGGGTGGGTGGGGAAGAAGGAGAGGGTAACTTGTACGGAGAGAGGAGCATGCCAATTGATATTACCATATGTAAAACTGATAGCCAATGGGAATTTATTGTATGACTCAGACTCAGGGAACTCAAACAGGGGCTCCCTGATGACCTACAGGGGTGGAATGGGGAGGAGATAGGATGGAAGTTCAAGACGGATGGGACATACGTATACCTATGGCAGATTCATGTTGATATTTTGTAGAAAACAACAGAATTCTGTAAAGCAATTCTCTGTCAATTAAAAAATATATTAATTTTAAAAAGATATATGTACACCAGTGTTCAATGCAGCATACTTTCAATAGCCAGGACATGGAAGCAACCTAGATATCCATCAACAGATGCATGGATAAAGAAGTCATGGTACATATATATAATGGAATATTACTCAGTATAAAAAGAAATGAAATCGGGTCCCTTGTCGGGAGGTGGATGAACGCAGAGTCTGTCATACAATGTGAAGTCAGAAAGATAAAAATAAATATTCGATATTAATGCATATATATGGAATCTAGTGGAAGAGGAAATGGCAACCTGCTCCAGTACTCTTGCCTGGGAAATCCCTGGTGGGCTATAGTCCATAGGGTTGAAAAGAGTCAGACATGACTGAAGTGACTTAGCATGCATGAACATGAAATCTAGAAAAATGGTACTGCTGAACACATTTACAGGTCAGGGAAAGAGATGTAGATATAGAGAATGGAACTGTGGATACACCAGGGGAAGGAGACAGGGCATGAGTTGAAAGAGGAGACGTGACATATAGACACTATTTTCTGTTTGAAATAAACGGCAAGTGGGAAGCTACACTATAGGGAGTCAGCTTGGTGCTCTTTGATGGACTAGAGTAGTGGAACAGCAGGGTGAGATGGGAGGGAGGCTCAAGATAAAGCAAATATATGCACACTTAGGTGACTTACACTTTTTTTTTTAAAGCTTCAGCGTTTTATTACCAAAGCCTTGCAAAAGAGTCTGTCTTCAGGTAAGGTATACTGGTGGACACAGCCTAGTCTTATACTCAAGGCTTGATCCTGGCGGGCAGGGATTTGGCCAGACCCTCTCGAGGACCTGGGGCCTCTCTGCAGCACTTACACTGATTTATAGCAAAAATAACAACACTCTAAACCAATTATCCTCCCATTCAAATTTTTAATTATTATTTTTAGAATATCATAATTAAAATAATAAGAATACAACTTTAAAATAAAAAGGATTCAGCTTGTCCACAGCAAGGGCACAGATTTAATACTGGAGGGGCAAGTCTGGAAATCTCAGCAATGCCCACAGGACTGGAAAAGGGCAGATTTCTTTCAGATCTACAGAAAGGCAATTCTAAAGAATTTTCAAACTGCCATACAACTATGATCATTTCACATTCTAGCAAGATAATGCTCAAAATTCTTGAACCTATGCTGCAACAATATAGAAGCTGAGAATTTCCAGATGTACAAGCTGGATTTACAAAAGGCAGATGAACCAGCGATCAAATTGCCAATAGCCACTGGATTATGGAAAAGAAAGCAATTCCAGAAATTCATCTACTGCTTCACTGACTATGCTAAAGTGTCAGTCAACCATAGCGAATTCTTCAAGAAATGGAAATACTAGACGACCTTGCCTGCCTCCTGAGGAACCTGTATGCAGGGCAAGAAGCAACAGAATCCACCATGGAACAAGGAACGGATTCCAAATCGGGAAAGGAGTACTTCAAGTTGGTAAACTGTCACCTTGCTTATTTAACTTCTATGCAGAGCAGATCATGCCAAATGCCATTCTGGAGGAAGCACAAGCTATAATCAAGACTGCTAGGAGAAATACCAGTAACCTCAGCTATGCGGATGACACCAGCCGTATGGCAAGAAGCCAAGAGGAACTAAAGAGCCTCTTGGTGAACCTGAAAGCGGAGAGTGAAAAGCTCACGTAAAGCTCAACATTCACAAAATGAAGGTCGTGGCATTCAGTCTCATCACTTCAGGGCAAACAGATGAGCAAACAATGGAAACAGAGCCAGGCTTATTTTCTTGGGCTCCCAAATTACTGTGGAGAGAGACTGCATCCAAGGAATTCAAAGAGACTTTATCCTTGGAGGAAAAGCTATGAGAAACCTAGAGAGCACATTAAAAGCAGAGACATCACTCTGCCAACAGACGACTGTATAGTCATAGTCAGGGTGTTCCAAGTAGTCAAGTGTGGATGTCAGAGTTGGACCATAAAGAAGGCTGAGCACCAAAGTAGTGATTTGAACTGTGGTGTTTGAGAAGATGCTTGCGAGTGCCTTGGACTGCAAGGAGATCAAAGTTGTCAGTCCTAAAGGGAATCAAACCTGAATAGCCACAGGAAGAAATTAAGTTGAAGCAGAAGCTCCAAGACTTTGTCCACCTGATGCAGAGAGACGACTCACTGGAAGTGACCTGTAATACTTCCACTATCCCTATAAAGAAACCCAGTAAGGAATACTGGATTGTACAGGGCCTTACCCATTCAGAGAAACCACTGACGAGAGGTATCCAGTTGCGACTAATATCTGTACCCTGGTGGCTACTCTACTGTCTACCAAAACCTGGTGCTCTGGACTAGATTTGAAAGGTGGCTTCTGTCATAATTCACTAGCTACAGAGTCACAAGAAATTGTTTCTCCTCAGTGTCAGGACACAAATACACAATCAAAACAATAACATTAGAGATCAAGAATGGTTCAAGGTGGCAGAGTAGAATACGGAGCCCACCTCCTGAAAAACACATCAAAAATACATCACATGTGGAGCAATTCTTATATAAAACTAACTGGATATTGGTAGAAGCAGTTCTATACAACCACAGAGTATAGGAAAGAAATATTTCCACTTAACCAGGTGGGACAGAAAAAAGGTATAAGGTCAAGACTTCCACCCCTGGAAGGCATCTGAAAGGCAAAGAAGAGGACCCTAACCCTGAGAGGCAAATGTGTCAAGCCTCAGATTGAGCATCCTATGCAGAAGAGATAAGCCTCCTTAGCTGATGGGAAATTTACTGGGAAAGAGAGAGGCTTGGAGAAGCCTGGACAATTTTTTCAAGGAGTTCACACATGCTAACTCGCTAGCAATCAGCAGAGAGCAAACAGGACCAAATGAAACTTAAAAGGTTTTGCACAGAGAAAGAAACCATCCATAAAATGTAAAGAGAAATACAGAATGGGAGAAAATAGTGGATTGCCCAGAAAGTTCATTCGGGGTTTCCTTTCCATCTTATTAAAACTCCAAGTGAACTTTGTGGCCAACCCAATATTTGCAAGTGATGCAACTGACAAAGGCTTAATTTCCAAAATATACAAAGAGCTCATACAGATGAACATTCATTAAACCACGCAATCAAACATTGGGCAGAAGACCTAAATAGATACTTCTCCAAAGAAGACATGAAGAGAGCCAATAGGTAGAGGAAAATATGTTTGAATGCTGCCAATTATGAGAGAAATGCAAATAAAAACCACAATGAGATTGTCTCTCATACAATTCAGAAGAGTCATGATAAAAAAAAAATGTCTACAAATAATAAATGCTGGAGATAATATGGAGAAAAGGAAACCTTCCTACACTGTTGGTGGAATGTAACTTTGTACAGCCACTACGGAAGACACTATGCAGATTCCTTTAAAAAGTACAAATAGAACTACTACGTGATCCAGTAATTCCACTCCCAGGCATGTGTCTGGAAAAACAAGCATTTTAATTTGAAAGGATGTATGCACCCCAATGTTCATATCAGCACTAAATGGACAAGATGTGGAAACAACCCAAGTGCCTTCAACAGACGATTAATTTAGAAAGATGTCGTGTGTGTGTTTGTGTATGTGTGTGTGTGTGTGTGTGTGTGGAATATAACTCAACCAGAAAAGAAAGCCATATTGCTATGGGCAGCAAAAGGAATGGATCTAGACAATATTTAGCTCAGCGAAATAAGTAACAGAAAACAAACACTGTATGATGTCACTTATAAGTGGAATCTAAAAATTAATACAAATGGCCGCAGGCACAAAACTGCAGTAGACGTTTAGACATAGAAAACAAACTTAAGGTTACCAAAAGAGTGTGGGAGTGAGGAATAACTGAAGAAAATGATGTTAACAGATACAAAGTACTATACCTAAAATAGATGAACAATAAGGAGATATATATTTTTATTATCTATACGGATATATATATCCATATATATAGATAGATAGATATATAGATATAGATATAGATATAGATATAGATATA
Organism: Tragulus kanchil; assembly: GCA_022376925.1. Taxonomy (NCBI): domain Eukaryota; kingdom Metazoa; phylum Chordata; class Mammalia; order Artiodactyla; family Tragulidae; genus Tragulus; species Tragulus kanchil. The sequence goes on along the minus strand of JAIOJX010000018.1, from coordinate 9,397,238 downwards.
GATATAGGTATAGATATATCTCACAGGGAATATTATGTAATATCTTATAATCACTATAATGGGGTATAATCCGCAAAAAAAAAAAAAAATCCCTGAATCACTATGCTGTACAACTGAATCCAACACAAGGCTGTAAACAGACTCTATTCCAATTTGAAACAACATCCCCAAAAAGGAACTCCTGGTGATCCAGTGGGTAGGACTCTATGCTAGCATAGATGAGGACCTGGCTTCAAACATTGGTTGGGAAACTAAGATCCCATAAGGCGTCTGATGAAGCCAAAATGAACAAGCGAACAAAGAAAAACAATACTGCTCTTTGGTTCTGTTCCAAGCTTTCAATAAAAATATAAAATAAAATAAAATCCTGCTCCACCATCTTTAGGGGAAACTATAGCTAAACACCTTGAGGAACCCTCCTCTGGTATGTAGAGGGCATTCTAAGCATCAGCACTATGAAGGAGGCCTCTGACAAAAATATTGGAGCCACCCTAAACCTGAGAAAGGATATAGGTGACAAGAAAATGCTCAAATACTGCAAACTAGGATGAACTACCTAGGCCTTAGCTTCACAGGCCAGAGAAGCCCACCCCAGGGAAAGAAAGAAACCATTTTCAGCCTCTCTCCTTCTAAAACTAAAAAACGGCTTAGGGGCTTCCCGGAAACAGCCAGGTTTTCTCACAACTGGATCCCTAAATATGGTCGAATAGCTAGGCCTCAGGTATGAAGAACTGAAAGGAAAGGGTGGATGCAATCAAAACCCACAAGGGCCTTTTAAGAAGTGAAAAAGCAATTACTCTAGGCCGCTTCCTGGCTGTCTCAGAATTAGCTCAACCCTTTGACCTTTACCCTTATAAGAGAAGGGAACTGCCACTGAAAGACTTGAGCCTACAATCTGGTACACTTTACTCAGGCGGTTGTTTATTTCTCTGAACAATCAGAGCACACCACCAAGGGATGGCCTCCTTGTCTGCTAACAACTGCTACCACCCTGCTAAAGGAAGCTGAATAGCTCATGTTTGGTCATCCAATCATACGGACTCCGTACCAGGTTCAGGCTTTCGTAAGTTCTAAGGGAATAGGACAGCTATTCCTGCAATGTCTATTCAAGTTCAGACTCTACTTGCTAAATCCTGCCACCCTGATATCCAGAGAAGCGAGGCCTCTGGATTATGACTGTACAGAGATCAGTCAGTGATCAGTCAGAAATAGATGAGTGGCTGATCTATTCAGTCACCCAGACCTAGGCAGTGGGCCTCCCAAATGCCAAAGAAGAATGACTCCCAGACAGGAGAAGTTTTATGAGAGACAGCAAAAACCTGACGAGCTATGCACTCACTTCCCAGACCCAAGTCACAGAGGCACAAGAAGCACTGCTACAGACTTCTGACCAAAACGTAGAACTAATAGCTTCTACTGGAACCTACGAGCCTGCAACAGGGAAGATCTTCAGGGTTTACACGGATTCCCAGTAATTGTCTTCCATCCTCCACACACACAGGGCTATTTGGAAGCAAAGAGGAACATTTACTGCAGAGAACAGTAGGGAGCCTCGGCCCAAGGGCACATTTTATCTATGTGCAAAAGAGCTAGAGATCTTCGTTTTAGGAACACTGATGGCCATTGTTCTCTTGCTGACATTTGGGCCGCATATCTGAAATTGGGGTCACTTGCTCAGGGCTACGCGAGGCCGGATCGAAGAAGACAGAACTGAGGCGGGGGGGAAGTTCTGCTCCTACACCCGTGCTGTCAGGAGGATGGCCACATGCAGCAGGCGCAGAGACACAAGATGATCCGGGGCCACTCGGTGCCCCTCGAGCATGAGGAGCAGGACACAAGGCAGAGGAATGTGGCGTTCCCTGCTCAGCCCATTAACAAAGCTCAGGAAATACTGAGTCTGAGTAATACAATAAAGTCTAACCTTTTTTTCCTTTGAGCTCATTTCCAGTTCCACTTGCTCACAGGGGCTGTACGCAGAGTCCTCCACCACGGCTCTTCAGACCAGAGTCCAGGGAGAAGTGGGAGCATGGACCCCTTTGGCTCTGCCGCCTTGGGCAGTTCCCACGCAGGCACTCAAGATGGCGGGCTGTGTGAAGGGGCACCTCGTGCGGCGCGGAGAGCCCGAGCACGCGCCTGTGGCTGTCCCCCTGGCTGAGCCGGCCTCGTGAGAACTCCTCCTCACCCTCCCAACTGCGGAGAGCCCCTGAATCTGGAGCTGCTGGAAGCCCAAAGGGGCTTCAGGCAAGAGACTGAGGCTGGTTCTCGGGCAGGAGGGCAACGAGTGCTGGCCCCTGGACCAGCGGTTACGGACAAGGCCCTGGCTCTGCAGGTTTGCCAAAGAGAATTCCCACAGAGACAGAAGGTCGTTAAGTCAGTAGGGCCTATTAGGAGAATTCAAATCAATACTACAATGAGGTATCACCTCACACCAGTCCTGATGACCATCACCAAAAACCTACAAACAGTAAATGTTAGAGAGAATGTAGAGAAAAGGGGAAACCCCCTTGCACTGTTGGTGGACATGTAAATTGATACAGCCACTATGGAGAAGAATGTGGTGATTCCTTAACAAACTAGGCATAAAACTGTCATTTGACCCAGCAATCTCACTACTGTGCATATACTCTGAGGAAACCTCATTCCAAAAGATGTATGTACATCAATGTTCAGTACAACACTATTTACAATAGGCGGGAAGAAACAGAAATTATGAACAACCCAATTACAAGCACTCAAATCAAACTGTGATCAAAAACCAAAGCCCAGGGCAAGATATCCTCACTGGCAAACTCTACTAAATATTTAGAGAAGAGCCAATGCCTATCCTTCTAAAACTCTTTCCCAAAAATTGCACAGGAAGGAACACTTGCAAACTCATTCTAAGAGGAAACCAGCACCCTGATACCAAAACCGACCAAGACAACACAGAAAGAAAATTACAGTCCAATATCACTGATGAACCTAGTGCAAAAATGCAAAATTGAGATGTAAAATACTCAGCAAAATTCTAACAAACAGAATTCACCAACACATTAAAAAGCTCATGCAGCATGATCAAGTTGGGTTTATTTCAGGGATGCAGGCATTCTTCAATATGCACAAATCAATGTGATACAACACATACACAAATTACAAGATAAAACCAAATGACAATCTCAATAGATTCAGAAAAGCTTTTGACAAAATTCAGAACCCATTTATGACACACACACACACACACACACACACACACACACACACACAATATATATAAGACACACTTCGAAAATGGGCACAGAATGAACTTAACAAACAAACAAAAAAGAAGGAACCTACTTGAACAAAATAAACTCCATATATGATAAATCCACAGCAAACATCATTCTAAAAGGTTAAAAATGAAAGCATTCCCCCAAGATCAGGAACAAGGCAAGGGTGTCCAAACTCACAACTATTATTCAACATAGTGTTTGAAGTCCTACCCACGGCAATTAGAGAAAAGAAATAAAGGAAGTCCAGATTGGAAAAGAACAAGTAAAACACTCACTGTTTGCAAACGATAGGATGCTACCATAGAAAACCCTCAAGATACCATCAGCAGGTTACTGGAGCTAATCAGTAAATTTAGCAAAGTCGCAGGATACAAAATTAAGGCACAGAAATCACATGCATTAGTATATACTAACAATGAAAAATCAGAAAGCCGAATCAAGGAATCAATCCCATTTACCACTGTAACCAAAAGAATAAAATATCTAGGAATCAGCCTGCCTAAAGATGCAAACGAAATGTATACCAAAAATTATATGGCAAAGAAAGAAATCAAAGAGGACGTAAACAGGGGAGAGATACTTCATGTTCCTGGGTTGGAAGAATCAATACTGGGAAAAGGACTATACTGCCAAATGCAATCCACAGAGTCGATGTGATCCCTATCCAATTACCAATGACAGTTTTCACTGAACTAATACAAAAATTTTCACAATTCATATGGATACACAAAAGACCCTGAACAGAAAAGAGGTCATTTTCCCCAGATTAAAACATACTTTACTGATAAACTCAATCAGTTATATTTCAGGGAACCAACAGAATAAAACCATTTCCTCTAGTTAAACACAGCAGTCACTATTTGTCACTATTCATAATTTGTTTGTAGACAAAAGAGTCTTGAGAAAGAAAAATGGAGCGGGAGTAATTCAACCTCCTGACTTCTAATGATACTACAAAGTTCCAGTCATCAAGACACTATGGTCCTGGCAGGAAAACAGAAACTTTGACCAATGGAACAATGTAGAGACCCCAGAGATAAACCCACACATCTGTGGGTACCTTAGTTTTGACAATGGAGGCAAGAATAGACATGAGGTAATGATAGCCTCTTCAATAAGTGGTTCTGGGAACACTGGACGGCTATGTGCAAAGGAGCAAATTAGAACACTTCCTAACATCATACAGAGAGATGAACTCACAATGAATTACAGACCTAAATGGAAGACTAAAACTATCAACTATTAGAGGAAAGCACAGGCAGAACACTCACGTACATGAATCAAAGCAAGATCTTCTATGACCCACTTACTAGAGTAATGAAAATAAAAGTTATAATAAACAGGTGGGACCTAATAAAACTTAAAAGCTCTTTTACACCAAAGTGTAAACAAGGCGTAAAGACAATCCTCAAGATTGTAGAAAGCAACAGCAAATAAAACAACTAACAAAGGATTAATTTTCAAAATACAAATCAGTACCACAAAAACAAACAACCCAGTCAAAAGTGTAAAACACCTGAACAAACATTTTTCCAAAGAAGACATACAGTTGGCTTACTAACACATGAAAATATGCTCAACACTGCTCATTATTAGAGAAATGCAAATCAAAATGACAACGAGCATCACCTCATACCAGTCAGAATGGCCATCATCAAAGAGTCTACAAACAATAAATGCTGGGGAGTATATGGAGAAAAGGAGCCCTCTTGCACTACTGGTGGGATTGTACATTGATACAGCCACTATGAATGATGATATGGATATTCCTTTAAAAATTATTAATAAAACCACCATATGACCCAGAAATCCCACTACTAAGCAGATGCCCAGAGGAATCCACGACTGAAACACACATATGTGCCCCAGTGTTCACTGCAGCACTATTTGCAATAGCTTGAACATGGAAGCAACATGGATATCCACCAAACATTGAGTGGAAAGAGAATCCGTGGTACATAAATACAATGGAATATTCCTAAGCCATGCAAAGGAATACACCTGAGTCAGTTCTAATGATGTGGATGAAGCTAGAGCCTACTATACAGAGTGCATCCAGAGAACAGACTTACGAGCAGGGTGGGTGGGGAAGAAGGAGAGGGTAACTTGTACGGAGAGAGGAGCATGCCAATTGGCATTAGCATATGTAAAACTGATAGCCAATGGGAATTTACATATGGCTCAGACTCAGGGAACTCAAACAGGGGCTCCCTGATGACCTACAGGGGTGGAATGGGAGGAGATAGGATGGAGGTTCAAGAGGGAGGGGACATACATATACCTATGGCAGATTCATGTTGATATTTTGTAGAAAACAACAGAATTCTGTAAAGCAATTCTCTGTCAATTAAAAAATATATTAATTTTAAAAAGATATATGTACACCAGTGTTCAATGCAGCATACTTTCAATAGCCAGGACATGGAAGCAACCTAGATATCCATCAATAGATGCATGGATAAAGAAGTCATGGTACATATATACAATGGAATATTACTCAGCCATAAAAAGTAATAAAAGTGGGTCACTTGTAGGGAGGTGGATGAACACAGAGTCTGTCATACAAAGTGAAGTAAGAAAGGTAAAAATAAATATCCTATATTAATGCATATATATGGAATCTAGTGGAGGAGGAAATGGCAACCTGCTCCAGTAATCTTGCCTGGGAAATCCGTGCTGGGCTATGGTCCATAGGGTTGGAAATAGTCAGACATGACTGAAGTGACTTAGCATGCATGAACGTGAAATCTAGAAAATGGTACTGCTGAATGTATTTGCAGGTCAGGGAGGAGACGAAGATATAGAGAATGGAACTATGGATACTCCAGGGAAGGAGACAGGGCATGAGTTGAAAGAGGAGAGTGACATATAGACACTATTTTCTGTTTGAAATAAACGGCAAGTGGGAAGCTACTATATAGGGAGCTTAGCTTGGTGCTCTGTGATGGCCTAGAGGAGTGTGATGGCAGGGTGAGATGGGAGGGAGGCTCAAGATAAAGCAAATATATGCACACTTAGGTGACTTACACTTTTTTTTTTTTTATAGCTTCAGCGTTTTATTACCAAAGCCTTGCAAAAGAGTCTGTTTTCAGGTAAGGTAGACTGGTGGACACAGCCTAGTCTTATACTCAAGGCTTGATCCTGGCGGGCAGGGATTTGGCCAGACCCTCTCGAGGACCTGGGGCCTCTCTGCAGCACTTACACTGATTTATAGCAAAAATAACAACACTCTAAAGCAATTATCCTCCCATTCAAATTTTCTAATTATTATTTTTAGAATATCATAATTAAAATAATAAGAATACAATTTTAAAATAAATAGGATTCAGCTTGTCCACAGCAAGGCACAGATTTAATACTGGAGGGGCAAATCTGGAAATCTCAGCAATGCCCACAGGACTGGAAAAGGCCAGATTTCTTTCAGATCTCCAGAAAGGCAATGCTAAAGAATTTTCAAGCTACCATACAACGAGGATCATTTCACATTCTATCAAGATAATGCTCAAAATTCTTAAAGCTATGCCGCTACAATATAAAAGCTGAGAATTTCCAGATGTACAAGCTGGATTTAGAAAAGTCAGAGGAGCCAGAGATCAAATTGCCAATAGCCACTGGAATATGGAAAAGAAAGCAATTCCAGAAATACATCTACTGCTTCACTGACTATGCTAAAGTGTATGTCAACCATAGCGAATTCTTCAAGAAATGGGAATACTAGACTACCTTACCTGCCTCATGAGGAACCTGTATGCAGGACAAGAAGCAAGAGAACCCAACATGGAACAACGAACGGATTCCAGATCTGGAAAGGAGTACTTCAGGGTGGTACACTGTCGCCCTGCTTATTTAACTTGTATGCAGAGTACATCATGCCAAATGCCAGTCTGGAGGAAGCACAAGCTATAATCAAGACTGCTAGGAGAAATGCCAGTAACCTCAGCTATGCAGATGACACCACCCATATGGCAAAAAACCAAGAGGAACTAAAGAGCCTCTTGGTGAACCTGAAAGAGGAGAGGGAAAAAGCTCACGTAAAGCTCAACATTCACAAAATGAAGGTCGTGGCATTCAGTCTCATCACTTCAGAGCAAACAGATGAGCAAATAATGGAAACAGAGCCAGGCTTATTTTCTTGGGCTCCCAAATTACTGTGGAGAGAGACTGCATCCAAGGAATTCAAAGAGACTTGATCCTTGGAGGAAAAGCTATGACAAACCTAGAGAGCACTTTAAAAGCGGAGACATCACTCTGCCAACAGACGACTGTATAGTCATAGTCAGGGTGTTCCAAGTAGTCAAGTGTGGATGTCAGAGTTGGACCATAAAGAAGGCTGAGCGCCAAAGAAGTGATGCCTTTGAACTGTGGTGTTGGAGAAGATGCTTGCGAGTGCCTTGGACTGCAAGGAGATCAAAGTTGTCAGTCCTAAAGGGAATCAAACCTGAATAGCCACAGGAAGGAATGAAGCTGAAGCAGAAGCTCCAAGACTTTGTCCACCTGATGCAGAGAGACGACTCACTGGAAGTGACCTGTAATACTTCCACTATGCCTAGAAAGAAACCCAGTAAGGAATACTGGATTGTACAGGGCCTTACCCATTCAGAGAAACCACTGATGAGAGGTATTCAGTTGCGTCCAATATCTGTACTCTGGTGGCTACTCGACTGCCTAATAAAACCTGGTACTCTGTACTAGATTTGAAAGGGGACTTCTATCATAATTCACTAGGTAGAGAGTCACAAGAAATTGTTTCTCCTCAGTGGCAGGACACAAATACATAACCGAAACAATAACACTAGAGATCAAGAATGGTTCAAGGTGGCAGAGTAGAATACTGAGCCCACCTCCTCTGACAAACACATCAAAAATACATCACATGTGGAGCAATTCTTACATAAAACTAACTGGATATTGGTAGAAGCAATTCTATACAACCACAGAGTACAGGAAAGAAATATTTCCACTTAACCAGGTCGGAGAGAAAAAGGTATATGGTAAGCACTTCCACCCCTGGAAGGCATTGAAGGCAAAGAAGAAGACCCTAACCCTGAGAGGCAAATGTGTCAAGCCTCAGATTGAGCATCCTATGCAGAAGAGATAAGCCTCCTTAGCTGATGGGAACTTTACTGGGAAAGAGAGAGGCTTGGAGAAGCCTAGACTATTCTTTCAAGGAGTTCACACATGCTAACTCGCTAGCAATCAGCAGAGAGCAAACAGGACCAAAGGAAACTTAAAAGGTTTTGCACAGAGAAAGAAACCATCCATAAAATGTAAAGAGACACACGGGATGGGAGAAAATATTGGGTTGCCCAGAAAGTGCATTCGAGGTTTCCTTTCCATCTTATTAAAAGTCCAAGTGAACTTTGTGGTTAACCCAATATTTGCAAATGATGCGACTGACAAAGGCTTCATTTCCAAAATATACAAAGAGCTCATACAGATGAACATTCATTAAACCACGCAATCAAAAAATGGGCAGAAGACCTAAATAGATACTTCTCCAAAGAAGACACAAAGAGGGCCAATAGGTACAGGAAAATATGTTTAACACTTGCAATTATTAGAGAAATGCAAATAAAAACCACAATGACATTGCCCCTCATACCATTCAGAAGAGCCATAATAAAAAAGTCTACAAATAATAAATGCTGGAGATAGTATGGAGAAAAGGAAACCTTCCTACACTGTTGGTGGGAATGTAACTTTGTACAGCCACTACGGAAAACACTATTCATATTCCTTTAAAAACTACAAATAAACCTACTACGTGATCCAGTAATTTCACTCCCAGGCATGTGTCTGGAAAAACAAGCATTTTAATTTGAAAGGATGCATGCACCCCAATGTTCATATCAGCACTAAACAGCCAAGACATGGAAACAACCCAAGTGCGCTTCAACAGATGATTAATTTAGGAAGATGTCGTGTGTGTGTGTGTGTGTGTATAAAACACACAGTGGAATATAAGTCAACCAGAAAAAGAAAGCCATATTGCTATGGGCAGCAAAAGGAATGGATCTAGACAATATTTTGCTCAGTGAAATAAGTCCGAGAAAAACAAGTATTATATGATGTCACTTATAAGTGGAATCTAAAAAAATAATACAAATGACTGCATTCACAAAATAGCAGTAGACTTTTAGACATAGAAAACAAACTTAAGGTTACCAAAGGAATGGAGGAGGGAGGAATAATTGAAGAATATGAGGTTAACAGATACAA
>JAIOJX010000018.1:9363697-9387268 GCA_022376925.1 Tragulus kanchil | reverse complement strand
ATAAACTGTTCTCTTCATCAAAATAATCATAAATGTTATAAAATGTATGGTTTTCTCATATGGCTCTCTTACATAATTAGAGGAATGAGGTAAAATTGCTGTAAAACTTCAGTAGTGAGCCTGAATGAGCCAGGGATATCCCTTGGTTTTAAAGAAAAATGGTTTGGGTTTTCACTTCTTTACAAATGTTCTTTCTTAAAATAATGACATATTTAATACATTTATATTTTCTGTGAAGCTAATACAAATGACCACAGGGGTCCGCCTCTGGGTCCATCGATCCACATGCACTGCACTATTTTTCTCCTAATAGGCCCTACTGACTTAACGACCTTCTGTCTCTGTGGGAATTCTCTTTGGCAAACCTGAAGAGCCTGGGCCTTGTCAGCGACCCCTGGCCCAGCGGCTAGCACTCGGTGCCCTCCTCCCTGAGAACCAGCCTCAGTCTCTGGCCTGAAGCCGCCTTTCGGCTTCCAGCGGCTCCAGGCTGAGGCCGCGGAGATGGGGCGGGGCGGCTTTCAAGGGCTCTCTGCAGATGGGAGGGGTGCGGAGGAGTTCTCGCGAGGCCGGCCCAGCCACGGGCGCAGCCACAGGCGCATGCTCCGGATCTCCTTGCAGCACGAGGTGCCTCTGCACACGGCCAGCCATCTTCAGTGACCGCGTCGGAACTGCCCAGGGCGGCAGAGCCGGGGTGCCAGCGCTCCCGCTTCTCCCTGGACTCTGGTCTCAAGAGCCGGGTGGGAGGGCTCTGTGCACAGCCCCCTGTGAGCAAGTGGAACTGGAGTGAGCTCAAAGGAAAAAAAAAAAAAAAAAAGGTTAGACTTTATTTTATTACTCAGACTCAGTATTTCCTGGGCTTTGTTAATGGGCTGAGCAGGGGATGCCCCATTCCTCTGCCTTGTGTCCAGCTCCTCGTGCTCGAGGGACACCGATTGGCCTCGGGCCATCTTGTGTCTGTCTCTGCACCCTGCTGCATGTGGCCATCGTCCTGGCGGCGCGGGTGCAGGAGCAGAACTTCTGCCGCCGCCTCAGTTCTGTCTTTTTCAACCCGGCTGCGTGTAGCCCTGAGCAACCCCAATTTAAGATATGCGCCCAAATGTCAGCAAGAGAACAATGGCCAACAGTGTTCCTAAAAGGAAGATATCTAGCTCTTTTGCACATAGGCAAAATGTGCCCTCGGGGCGAGGCTCCCTGCTGTTCTCTGCAGTAAATGTTCCTCTTTGCTTCCAAATAGCCCTGTGTGTGTGGAGGATGGCAGACAATTACTGGGAATCCGTGTAAACCCTGAAGATCTTCCCTGTTGCAAGCTCTGAGGTTCAGGTGGAAGCTATTAGTTCTACCTTTTGGGCAGAAGTCTGTAGCAGTGCGTCTTGTGCCTCTGTGACTTGGGTCTGGGAAGTGAGTGCGTAGCTCGTCAGCTTTTTCCTGTCTCTCATAAAACTCCTCCTGTCTTGGAGTCATTCTTCTTTGGCATTTGGGGAGGCCCACTGCCTAGGTCTGGGTGACTGAATAGATCAGCCACTCATCTATTTCTGACTGATCACTGACTGATCTCTGTACAGTCATAATCCAGAGGCCTCGCTTCTCTGGATATCAGGGTGGCAGGATTTATCAAGCAGAGTCTGAACTTGAATAGACATTGCAGGAATAGCTGTCCTATTCCCTTAGAACTTACGAAAGCCTGAACCTGGTACGGAGTCCGTATGATTGGCTTGACCAAACATGAGCTATTCAGCTTCCTTTAGCAGGGCTGTAGCAGTTGTTAGCAGACAAGGAGGCCATCCCTTGGTGGTGTGCTCTGATTGTTCAGAGAAATAAACAACCGCCTGAGTAAAGTGTCCCAGTTTGTAGGCTCAAGTCTTTCAGTGGCAGTTCCCTTCTCTTATAAGGGTAAAGGTCAAAGGGTTGAGCTAATTCTGAGACAGCCAGGAAGTGGCCTAGACTAGTTGCTTTTCACTTCTTCAAAGGCCCTTGTTGGGTTTGCATTGCATCCACCCTTTCCTTTCAGTTCTTCATACCGAGGCCTAGCTCTTAGACCACATTTAGGGATCCAGTTGTGAGAAAACCTGGCTGTTTCTGGGAAGGCCCTAAGCCGTTTTTCAGTTTTGGAGGAGAGAGGCTGAAAATGGTTTCTTTCCTTCCCTGGGGTGGGCTTCTCTGGCCTGTGAAGCTAAGGCCTAGGTAGTTCATCCTAGTTTGCAGTATTTGAGCATTTTCTTGTCACCTATATGCTTTCTCAAGGGGGTGGGTTTTGGGTTGGGCCCTCTTGGGGGCAGCAAGAGAACAAGGGCCCAAACAGTGTTCCTAAAAGAAGATTCTGTGTGTGTGTGAGGATGGCAAAAACCCCAATTTTAAACTTGGGAATCCGTGTAAACCCTGAAGATCTTCCCTGTTGCAAGCTCGTAGGTTCCGGTAGAAGCTATTAGTTCTACGTTTTGGTCAGAAGTCTGTAGCAGTGCGTCTTGTGCCTCTGTGACTTGGGTCTGGGAAGTGAGTGCGTAGCTCGTCAGCTTTTTCCTGTCTCTCATAAAACTCCTCCTGTCTTGGAGTCATTCTTCTTTGGCATTTGGGGAGGCCCACTGCCTAGGTCTGGGTGACTGAATAGATCAGCCACTCATCTATTTCTGACTGATCACTGACTGATCTCTGTACAGTCATAATCCAGAGGCCTCGCTTCTCTGGATATCAGGGTGGCAGGATTTATCAAGCAGAGTCTGAACTTGAATAGACATTGCAGGAATAGCTGTCCTATTCCCTTAGAACTTACGAAAGCCTGAACCTGGTACGGAGTCCGTATGATTGGTTGACCAAACATGAGCTATTCAGCTTCCTTTAGCAGGGCTGTAGCAGTTGTTAGCAGACAAGGAGGCCATCCCTTGGTGGTGTGCTCTGATTGTTCAGAGAAATAAACAACCGCCTGAGTAAAGTGTCCCAGTTTGTAGGCTCAAGTCTTTCAGTGGCAGTTCCCTTCTCTTATAAGGGTAAAGGTCAAAGGGTTGAGCTAATTCTGAGACAGCCAGGAAGTGGCCTAGACTAGTTGCTTTTCACTTCTTCAAAGGCCCTTGTTGGGTTTGCATTGCATCCACCCTTTCCTTTCAGTTCTTCATACCGAGGCCTAGCTCTTAGACCACATTTAGGGATCCAGTTGTGAGAAAACCTGGCTGTTTCTGGGAAGGCCCTAAGCCGTTTTTCAGTTTTGGAGGAGAGAGGCTGAAAATGGTTTCTTTCCTTCCCTGGGGTGGGCTTCTCTGGCCTGTGAAGCTAAGGCCTAGGTAGTTCATCCTAGTTTGCAGTATTTGAGCATTTTCTTGTCACCTATATGCTTTCTCAGGTGTAGGGTGGCTCCAATCTTTGTCGGAGGCCTCCTTCATAGTGCTGATGCTTAGAATGCCCTCTACATACCAGAGGAGAGTTCCTCAAGGTGTTTAGCTAAAGTTTCCCCTAAAGATGGTGGAGCAGGTTTTTTTTTTATTTTTTTATTTTTTTTAATGGAAAGCTTGGAGCAGAACCAAACAACAGTATTGCTTTTTGTTTGTTTGCTTGTTCATTTTGGCTTCATCACACATCTTATGGAATCTTAGTTCCCCAACCAAGAATTGAACCCAGGTCCTCATCTGTGACAGCATAGAGTCCTAACCACTGGATCACCATGGAATTCCTTGTTTGGGGATTTTTTTTCAAATTGAAATCGAGTTTATTTACAGTATTGTGTTGGTTTCAGTTGTACAGCATAGTGATTCAGGGATTTTTTTTTTTTTTTGGATTATACCCCATTATAGGGATTATAAGATATTACATAATATTCCCTGTGAGAATATATCTATATCTATATCTATATATCTATATATGGATATATATATCTATATATATATATGGATATATATATCCGTATATATAATAAAATATATCTCCTTATTGTTCATCTATTTTAGGTATAGTACTTTGTATCTGTTAACATCATATTCTTCAGTTATTCCTTGCTCCCCCACTCTTTTGGTAACCTTAAGTTTGTTTTCTATGTCTAAAAGTCTACTGCTGTTTTGTGCATGCAGTCGTTTGTATTATTTTTTTAGATTCCACTTATAAGTGACATCATATAGTATTTGTTTTTCTCTGACTTATTTCACTGAGCAAAATATTGTCTAGATCCATTCATTTTGCTGCAAATAGCAATATGGCTTTCTTTTTCTGGTTGACTTATATTCCACTGTGTGTGTGTATACACACACACACACAACACACGACATCTTCCTAAATTAATCGTCTGTTGAAGGCACTTGGGTTGTTTCCATGTCTTGGCTGTTTAGTGCTGATATGAACATTGGGGTGCATGCATCCTTTCAAATTAAAATGCTTGTTTTTCCAGACACATGCCTGGGAGTGAAATTACTGGATCACGTAGTAGTTCTATTTGTAGTTTTAAAGGAATCTGCATAGTGTTTTCTGTAGTGGCTGTACAAAGTTACATTCCCACCAAAAGTGTAGGAAGGTTTCCTTTTCTCCGTACTATCTCCAGCATGTATTATTTGTAGACTTTTTCATTATGGCTCTTCTGAATGGTATGAGGGGAAATCTCATTGTGGTTTTTATTTGCATTTCTCTAATAATTGCCAGTGTTAAACATATTTTCCTGTACCTATTGGCCCTCTTTATGTCTTCTTTGGAGAAATACCTATTTAGGTCTTCTGCCCATTTTTTGATTGGGTTGTTTTATGAATGTTCATCTGTATGAGCTCTTTGTATATTTTGGAAATTAAGCCTTTGTCAGTTGCATCACTTGCAAATATTGGGTTGGCCACAAAGTTCACTTGGAGTTTTAATAAGATGGAAAGGAAACCGTGAATGAACTTTCGGGGCAACCCAATATTTTCTCGTATTCCGTGTTTCTCTCTACATTTTATGGATGGTTTCTTTCTCTGTGCAAAACCGTTTAAGTTTCATTTGGTCCTGTTTGCTCTCTGCTGATTACTAGCAAGTTAGCATGTGTGAACTCCTTGAAAGAATAGTCTAGGCTTCTCCAAGCCTCTCTCTTTCCCAGTAAAGTTCCCATCAGCTAAGGAGGCTTATCTCTTCTGCATAGGATGCTCAATCTGAGGCTTGACACATTTGCCTCTCAGGGTTAGGGTCGTCTTCTTTGCCTTCAATGCCTTCCAGGGGTGGAAGTGCTTACCATATACCTTTTTCTCTCCGACCTGGTTAAGGGGAAATATTTCTTTCCTATACTCTGTGGTTGTATAGAACTGCTTCTACCAATATCCAGTTAGTTTTATATAAGAATTGCTCCACATGTGATGTATTTTTGATGTGTTTGTCAGAGGAGGTGGGCTCAGTATTCTACTCTGCCACCTTGAACCATTCTTGATCTCTAGTGTTATTGTTTCGGTTATGTATTTGTGTCCTGCCACTGAGGAGAAACAATTTCTTGTGACTCTCTACCTAGTGAATTATGATAGAAGTCCCTTTCAAATCTAGTACAGAGTACCAGGTTTTATTAGGCAGTCGAGTAGCCACCAGAGTACAGATATTGGACGCAACTGAATACCTCTCATCAGTGGTTTCTCTGAATGGGTAAGGCCCTGTACAATCCAGTATTCCTTACTGGGTTTCTTTCTAGGCATAGTGGAAGTATTACAGGTCACTTCCAGTGAGTCGTCTCTCTGCATCAGGTGGACAAAGTCTTGGAGCTTCTGCTTCAGCTTCATTCCTTCCTGTGGCTATTCAGGTTTGATTCCCTTTAGGACTGACAACTTTGATCTCCTTGCAGTCCAAGGCACTGCAAGCATCTTCTCCAACACCACAGTTCAAAGGCATCACTTCTTTGGCGCTCAGCCTTCTTTATGGTCCAACTCTGACATCCACACTTGACTACTTGGAACACCCTGACTATGACTATACAGTCGTCTGTTGGCAGAGTGATGTCTCCGCTTTTAAAGTGCTCTCTAGGTTTGTCATAGCTTTTCCTCCAAGGATCAAGTCTCTTTGAATTCCTTGGATGCAGTCTCTCTCCACAGTAATTTGGGAGCCCAAGAAAATAAGCCTGGCTCTGTTTCCATTATTTGCTCATCTGTTTGCTCTGAAGTGATGAGACTGAATGCCACGACCTTCATTTTGTGAATGTTGAGCTTTACGTGAGCTTTTCACTCTCCGCTTTCAGGTTCACCAAGAGGCTCTTTAGTTCCTCTTGGCTTCTTGCCATACGGTGGTGTCATCTGCATAGCTGAGGTTACTGGCATTTCTCCTAGCAGTCTTGATTATAGCTTGTGCTTCCTCCAGACTGGCATTTGGCATGATGTACTCTGCATAGAATTTAAATAAGCAGGGTGCCAATGTACCACCTTCAAGTACTCCTTTCCCGATTTGGAATCAGTTTGTTGTTCTATGTTGGGTTCTGTTGCTTCTTGTCCTGCATACAGGTTCCTCAGGGGGCAGGTAAGGTAGTCTAGTATTCCCATTTCTTGAAGAATTCTCTACGGTTGACTTATACTTTAGCATAGTCAGTGAAGCAGTAGATGTATTTCTGGAATTACTTTCTTTTCCATATTCCAGTGGCTATTGGCAATTTGATCTCTGGCTCCTCTGACTTTTCTAAATCCAGCTTGTACATCTGGAAATTCTCAGCTTTTATATTGTAGCGGCATAGCTTTAAGAATTTTGAGCATTATCTTGATAGAATGTGAAATGATCCTCGTTGTATGGTAGCTTGAAAATTCTTTAGCATTGCCTTTCTGGAGATCTGAAAGAAATCTGGCCTTTTCCAGTCCTGTGGCCATTGCTGAGTTTTCCAAATTTGCCCACTCCAGTATTGAATCTGTGCCCCTTGCTGTGGAAAAGCTAAATCTTTTTTATTTTAAAATTGTATTCTTATTATTTTAATTATGATATTCTAAAAATAATAATTAGAAAATTTGAATTGGAGGATAATTGCTTTAGAGTGTTGTTATTTTTGCTATAAATCAGTGTAAGTGCTGCAGAGAGGCCCCAGGTCCTCGAGAGGGTCTGGCCAAATCCCTGCCCGCCAGGATCAAGCCTTGAGTATAAGACTAGGCTGTGTCCACCAGTCTACCTTACCTGAAAACAGACTCTTTTGCAAGGCTTTGGTAATAAAACGCTGAAGCTATAAAAAAAAAAAAGTGTAAGTCACCTAAGTGTGCATATATTTGCTTTATCTTGAGCCTCCCTCCCATCTCACCCTGCCATCACACTCCTCTAGTCCATCACAGAGCACCAAGCTGACTCCTATAGTGTAGCTTCCCACTTGCCGTTTATTTCAAACAGAAAATAGTGTATATATGTCAGTTCTCCTCTCTCAATTCACGCCCTGTCTCCTTCCCCTGGTGTATCCACAGTTCCATTCTCTATATCTACGTCTCTTTCCCTGACCTGCAAATATGTTCAGCAGTACCATTTTTCTAGATTTCATGTTCATGCATGCTAAGTCACTTCAGTCATGTCCGACTATTTTCAACCCTATGGACTATAGCCCACCAGGGATTTCCCAGGCAAGAGTGCTGGAACAGGTTGCCATTCCTCCTCCACTAGATTCCATATATATGCATTAATATCAGATATTTATTTTTATCTTTCTGACTTCACTTTGTATGACAGACTCTGCGTTCATCCACCTCCCGACAAGGACCCGATTTCATTTCTTTTTATACTGAGTAATATTCCATTGGATATATGTACCATGACTTCTTTATCCATGCATCTATTGATGGATATCTAGGTTGCTTCCATGTCCTGGCTATTGCAAGTATGCTGCATTGAACACTGGTGTACCTATATCTTTTAAAATTAATTTTTTTTTAATTGGGGAGAATTGCTTTACAGAATTCTGTTGTTTTCTGCAAAATATCAACATGAATCTGCCATAGGTATATGTATGTCCCCTCCCTCTTGAACCTCCATCCTATCTCCCACCCCATTCCACCCCTGTAGGTTATCAGGGAGCCCCTGTTTGAGTTCCCTGAGTCTGAGTCATACAATAGATTCCCATTGGCTATCAGTTTTATATATGGTAATGTCACTTGGCATGCTACTCTCTCCGTACAACTTACCCTTGCCTTCTTCCCCACCCACCCTGCTCGTAAGTCTGTTCTCTGGATGCACTCTGTATAGTAGGCTCTAGCTTCATCCACATCATTAGAACTGACTCAGGTGTATTCCTTTTCATGGCTTAGGAATATTCCATTGTATGTATGTACCACGGATTCTCTTTCCACTCAATGTTTGGTGGATATCCATGTTGCTTCCATGTTCAAGCTATTGCAAATAGTGCTGCAGTGAACACTGGGGCACATATGTGTGTTTCAGTCGTGGATTCCTCTGGGCATCTGCTTAGTAGTGGGATTTCTGGGTCATATGGTGGTTTTATTAATAATTTTTAAAGGAATATCCATATCATCATTCATAGTGGCTGTATCAATGTACAATCCCACCAGTAGTGCAAGAGGGCTCCCTTTCCTTTTTCCCTTTTTTTTTTGGACCTGCAAATACATTCAGCAGTACCATTTTTCTAGATTTCACGTTCATGCATGCTAAGTCACTTCAGTCATGTCTGACTATTTCCAACCCTATGGACCATAGCCCAGCACGGATTTCCCAGGCAAGATTTCTGGAGCAGGTTGCCATTCCTCCTCCACTAGATTCCATATATATGCATTAATATCAGATATTTATTTTTATCTTTCTGACTTCACTTTGTATGACAGACTCTGCGTTCATCCACCTCCCGACAAGGACCCGATTTCATTTCTTTTTATACTGAGTAATATTCCATTATATATATGTACCATGACTTCTTTATCCATGCATCTATTGATGGATATCTCGGTT
The DNA here is from genome assembly GCA_022376925.1 of Tragulus kanchil. Taxonomy (NCBI): domain Eukaryota; kingdom Metazoa; phylum Chordata; class Mammalia; order Artiodactyla; family Tragulidae; genus Tragulus; species Tragulus kanchil. The sequence goes on along the minus strand of JAIOJX010000018.1, from coordinate 9,378,433 downwards.
GCTTCCATGTCCTGGCTATTGAAAGTAGTGCTGCAGTGAACACTGATGTACCTATATCTTTTAAAATTAATTTTTTTTTAATTGAGAGAATTGCTTTACAGAATTCTGTTGTTTTCTGCCAAAGATCAACATGAATCTGCCATAGGTATACGTATGTCCCATCCGTCTTGAACTTCCATCCTATCTCCTCCCCATTCCACCCCTGTAGGTCATCAGGGAGCCCCTGTTTGAGTTTCTTGAGTCTGAGCCATATGTAAATTCCCATTGGCTATCAGTTTTACATATGCTAATGCCAATTTGCATGCTCCTCTCTCGTACAACTTGCCCTCTCCTTCTTCCCCACCCACCCTGCTCGTAAGTCTGTTCTCTGGATGCACTCTGTATAGTAGGCTCTAGCTTCATCCACATCATTAGAACTGACTCAGGTGTATTCCTTTGCATGGCTTAGGAATATTCCATTGTATTTATGTACCACGGATTCTCTTTCCACTCAATGTTTGGTGGATATCCATGTTGCTTCCATGTTCAAGCTATTGCAAATAGTGCTGCAGTGAACACTGGGGCACATATGTGTGTTTCAGTCGTGGATTCCTCTGGGCATCTGCTTAGTAGTGGGATTTCTGGGTCATATGGTGGTTTTATTAATAATTTTTAAAGGAATATCCATATCATCATTCATAGTGGCTGTATCAATGTACATTCCCATCAGCAGTGCAAGAGGGCTCCCTTTTCTCCATACACTCCCCAGCATTTATTGTTTGTAGACTCTTTGATGATGGCCATTCTGACTGGTATGAGGTGATGCTCGTTGTCATTTTGATTTGCATTTCTCTAATAATGAGCAGTGTTGAGCATATTTTCATGTGTTAGTAAGCCAACTGTATGTCTTCTTTGGGAAAATGTTTGTGCAGGTGTTTTACGCACTTTTGGATTGGGTTATTTATTTTTCTGGTACTGACTTATATTTTGGAAATTAATCCTTTGTTAGTTGTTTTATTTGCTGTTGTTTTCTACCATCTTGAGGGTTGTCTTTTCACCTTATTTATACTTTGCTGTAAAAAAGCTTTCAAGTTTTATTAGGTCCCGCTTGTTTATTTTTGCTTTTATTTTCATTACTCTAGTAAGTGGGTCATAGAGGATCTTGCTTTGATTCATGTAAATGAGTGTTCAGCCTGTGTTTTCCTATAAGAGTTTATAGTTTTAGTCTTCCATTTAGGTCTGTAATTCATTGTGAGTTCATCTCTCTGTATGATGTTAGGAAGTGTTCTAATTTGCTCCTTTGCACATAGCCGTCCAGTGTTCCCAGAACCACTTATTGAAGAGGCTATCATTACCTCACTGTCTATTCTTGCCTCCATTGTCAAAACTAAGGTACCCACAGATGTGTGGGTTTATCTCTGGGGTCTCTACATTGTTCCATTGGTCAAAGTTTCTGTTTTCCTGCCAGGACCATAGTGTCTTGATGACTGGAACTTTGTAGTATCATTAGAAGTCAGGAGGTTGAATTACTCCGCTCCATTTTCTTTCTCAAGACTCTTTTGTCTACAAACAAATTATGAATAGTGACAAATAGTGACTGCTGTGTTGAACTCGAGGAACTGGTTTTCTTCCGTTGGTTCAGCGAAACAGAAATGATTGAGTTTATCAATAAAGTATGTTTTAATCTGGGGAAAATGACCTCTTTTCTGTTCAGGGTCTTTTGTGTATCCATATGAATTGTGAAAATTTTGTATTAGTTCAGTGAAAACTGTCATTGGTAATTGGATAGGGATCATCGACTCTTTTTTTTTTTTTCCTTTTTTAAGTGGCTGTATCAATGTACAATCCCACCAGTAGTGCAAGAGGGCTCCTTTTCTCCATATACTCCCCAGCATTTATTGTTTGTAGACTCTTTGATGATGGCCATTCTGACTGGTATGAGGTGATGCTCGTTGTCATTTTGATTTGCATTTCTCTAATAATGAGCAGTGTTGAGCATATTTTCATGTGTTAGTAAGCCAACTGTATGTCTTCTTTGGAAAAATGTTTGTGCAGGTGTTTTACGCACTTTTGACTGGGTTGTTTGTTTTTGTGGTACTGATTTGTATTTTGAAAATTAATCCTTTGTTAGTTGTTTTATTTGCTGTTGCTTTCTACAATCTTGAGGATTGTCTTTACGCCTTGTTTACACTTTGGTGTAAAAGAGCTTTTAAGTTTTATTAGGTCCCACCTGTTTATTATAACTTTTATTTTCATTACTCTAGTAAGTGGGTCATAGAAGATCTTGCTTTGATTCATGTACGTGAGTGTTCTGCCTGTGCTTTCCTCTAATAGTTGATAGTTTTAGTCTTCCATTTAGGTCTGTAATTCATTGTGAGTTCATCTCTCTGTATGATGTTAGGAAGTGTTCTAATTTGCTCCTTTGCACATAGCCGTCCAGTGTTCCCAGAACCACTTATTGAAGAGGCTATCATTACCTCACTGTCTATTCTTGCCTCCATTGTCAAAACTAAGGTACCCACAGATGTGTGGGTTTATCTCTGGGGTCTCTACATTGTTCCATTGGTCAAAGTTTCTGTTTTCCTGCCAGGACCATAGTGTCTTGATGACTGGAACTTTGTAGTATCATTAGAAGTCAGGAGGTTGAATTACTCCGCTCCATTTTCTTTCTCAAGACTCTTTTGTCTACAAACAAATTATGAATAGTGACAAATAGTGACTGCTGTGTTGAACTCGAGGAACTGGTTTTCTTCCGTTGGTTCAGCGAAACAGAAATGATTGAGTTTATCAATAAAGTATGTTTTAATCTGGGGAAAATGACCTCTTTTCTGTTCAGGGTCTTTTGTGTATCCATATGAATTGTGAAAATTTTTGTATTAGTTCAGTGAAAACTGTCATTGGTAATTGGATAGGGATCACATCGACTCTGTGGATTGCATTTGGCAGTATAGTCCTTTTCCCAGTATTGATTCTTCCAACCCAGGAACATGAAGTATCTCTCCCCTGTTTACGTCCTCTTTGATTTCTTTCTTTGCCATATAATTTTTGGTATACATTTCGTTTGCATCTTTAGGCAGGCTGATTCCTAGATATTTTATTCTTTTGGTTACAGTGGTAAATGGGATTGATTCCTTGATTCGGCTTTCTGATTTTTCATTGTTAGTATATACTAATGCATGTGATTTCTGTGCCTTAATTTTGTATCCTGCGACTTTGCTAAATTTACTGATTAGCTCCAGTAACCTGCTGATGGTATCTTGAGGGTTTTCTATGGTAGCATCCTATCGTTTGCAAACAGTGAGTGTTTTACTTGTTCTTTTCCAATCTGGACTTCCTTTATTTCTTTTCTCTAATTGCCGTGGGTAGGACTTCAAACACTATGTTGAATAATAGTTGTGAGTTTGGACACCCTTGCCTTGTTCCTGATCTTGGGGGAATGCTTTCATTTTTAACCTTTTAGAATGATGTTTGCTGTGGATTTATCATATATGGAGTTTATTTTGTTCAAGTAGGTTCCTTCTTTTTTGTTTGTTTGTTAAGTTCATTCTGTGCCCATTTTCGAAGTGTGTCTTATATATATGTGTGTGTGTGTGTGTGTGTGTGTGTGTGTGTGTGTGTCATAAATGGGTTCTGAATTTTGTCAAAAGCTTTTCTGAATCTATTGAGATTGTCATTTGGTTTTATCTTGTAATTTGTGTATGTGTTGTATCACATTGATTTGTGCATATTGAAGAATGCCTGCATCCCTGAAATAAACCCAACTTGATCATGCTGCATGAGCTTTTTAATGTGTTGGTGAATTCTGTTTGTTAGAATTTTGCTGAGTATTTTACATCTCAATTTTGCATTTTGCACTAGGTTCATCAGTGATATTGGACTGTAATTTTCTTTCTGTGTTGTCTTGGTCGGTTTTGGTATCAGGGTGCTGGTTTCCTCTTAGAATGAGTTTGCAAGTGTTCCTTCCTGTGCCATTTTTTTTAAAGAATTTTAGAAGGATAGGCATTGGCTCTTCTCTAAATATTTGGTGGAGTTTGCCAGTGAGGATATCTGGCCCTGGGCTTTGACTTTTTGATCACAGTTTCAATTTGAGTGCTTGTAATTGGGTTGTTCATAATTTCTGTTTCTTCCCGCCTATTGTAAATAGTGTTGTACTGAACATTGATGTACATACATCTTTTGGAATGAGGTTTCCTCAGAGTATATGCACAGTAGTGAGATTGCTGGGTCAAATGACAGTTTTATGCCTAGTTTGTTAAGGAATCACCACATTCTTCTCCATAGTGGCTGTATCAATTTACATGTCCACCAACAGTGCAAGAGGGTTCCCTTTTCTCTACATTCTCTCTAACATTTACTGTTTGTAGGTTTTTGGTGATGGTCATCAGGACTGGTGTGAGGTGATACCTCATTGTAGTATTGATTTGAATTCTCCTAATAGGCCCTACTGACTTAACGACCTTCTGTCTCTGTGGGAATTCTCTTTGGCAAACCTGCAGAGCCAGGGCCTTGTCCGTAACCGCTGGTCCAGGGGCCAGCACTCGTTGCCCTCCTGCCCGAGAACCAGCCTCAGTCTCTTGCCTGAAGCCCCTTTGGGCTTCCAGCAGCTCCAGATTCAGGGGCTCTCCGCAGTTGGGAGGGTGAGGAGGAGTTCTCACGAGGCCGGCTCAGCCAGGGCACAGCCACAGGCGCGTGCTCGGGCTCTCCGCGCCGCACGAGGTGCCCCTTCACACAGCCCGCCATCTTGAGTGCCTGCGTGGGAACTGCCCAAGGCGGCAGAGCCAGGTGTCCATGCTCCCACTTCTCCCTGGACTCTGGTCTGAAGAGCCGTGGTGGAGGACTCTGCGTACAGCCCCTGTGAGCAAGTGGAACTGAACTGAGCTCAAAGGAAAAAAAGGTTAGACTTTATTGTATTACTCAGACTCAGTATTTCCTGAGCTTTGTTAATGGGCTGAGCAGGGAACGCCACATTCCTCTGCCTTGTGTCCTGCTCCTCATGCTCGAGGGGCACCGAGTGGCCCCGGATCATCTTGTGTCTCTGCGCCCTGCTGCATGTGGCCATCCTCCTGACAGCACGGGTGTAGGAGCAGAACTTCCCGCCGCCTCAGTTCTGTCTTCTTCGATCCGGCCTCGCGTAGCCCTGAGCAAGTGACCCCAATTTCAGATATGCGGCCCAAATGTCAGCAAGAGAACAATGGCCATCAGTGTTCCTAAAACGAAGATCTCTAGCTCTTTTGCACATAGATAAAATGTGCCCTTGGGCCGAGGCTCCCTACTGTTCTCTGCAGTAAATGTTCCACAGTAGTGAGATTGCTGGGTCAAATGACAGTTTTATGCCTAGTTTGTTAAGGAATCACCACATTCTTCTCCATAGTGGCTGTATCAATTTACATGTCCACCAACAGTGCAAGAGGGTTCCCTTTTCTCTACATTCTCTCTAACATTTACTGTTTGTAGGTTTTTGGTGATGGTCATCAGGACTGGTGTGAGGTGATACCTCATTGTAGTATTGATTTGAATTCTCCTAATAGGCCCTACTGACTTAACGACCTTCTGTCTCTGTGGGAATTCTCTTTGGCAAACCTGCAGAGCCAGGGCCTTGTCCGTAACCGCTGGTCCAGGGGCCAGCACTCGTTGCCCTCCTGCCCGAGAACCAGCCTCAGTCTCTTGCCTGAAGCCCCTTTGGGCTTCCAGCAGCTCCAGATTCAGGGGCTCTCCGCAGTTGGGAGGGTGAGGAGGAGTTCTCACGAGGCCGGCTCAGCCAGGGCACAGCCACAGGCGCGTGCTCGGGCTCTCCGCGCCGCACGAGGTGCCCCTTCACACAGCCCGCCATCTTGAGTGCCTGCGTGGGAACTGCCCAAGGCGGCAGAGCCAGGTGTCCATGCTCCCACTTCTCCCTGGACTCTGGTCTGAAGAGCCGTGGTGGAGGACTCTGCGTACAGCCCCTGTGAGCAAGTGGAACTGAACTGAGCTCAAAGGAAAAAAAGGTTAGACTTTATTGTATTACTCAGACTCAGTATTTCCTGAGCTTTGTTAATGGGCTGAGCAGGGAACGCCACATTCCTCTGCCTTGTGTCCTGCTCCTCATGCTCGAGGGGCACCGAGTGGCCCCGGATCATCTTGTGTCTCTGCGCCCTGCTGCATGTGGCCATCCTCCTGACAGCACGGGTGTAGGAGCAGAACTTCCCGCCGCCTCAGTTCTGTCTTCTTCGATCCGGCCTCGCGTAGCCCTGAGCAAGTGACCCCAATTTCAGATATGCGGCCCAAATGTCAGCAAGAGAACAATGGCCATCAGTGTTCCTAAAACGAAGATCTCTAGCTCTTTTGCACATAGATAAAATGTGCCCTTGGGCCGAGGCTCCCTACTGTTCTCTGCAGTAAATGTTCCTCTTTGCTTCCAAATAGCCCTGTGTGTGTGGAGGATGGAAGACAATTACTGGGAATCCGTGTAAACCCTGAAGATCTTCCCTGTTGCAGGCTCGTAGGTTCCAGTAGAAGCTATTAGTTCTACGTTTTGGTCAGAAGTCTGTAGCAGTGCTTCTTGTGCCTCTGTGACTTGGGTCTGGGAAGTGAGTGCATAGCTCGTCAGGTTTTTGCTGTCTCTCATAAAACTTCTCCTGTCTGGGAGTCATTCTTCTTTGGCATTTGGGAGGCCCACTGCCTAGGTCTGGGTGACTGAATAGATCAGCCACTCATCTATTTCTGACTGATCACTGACTGATCTCTGTACAGTCATAATCCAGAGGCCTCGCTTCTCTGGATATCAGGGTGGCAGGATTTAGCAAGTAGAGTCTGAACTTGAATAGACATTGCAGGAATAGCTGTCCTATTCCCTTAGAACTTACGAAAGCCTGAACCTGGTACGGAGTCCGTATGATTGGATGACCAAACATGAGCTATTCAGCTTCCTTTAGCAGGGTGGTAGCAGTTGTTAGCAGACAAGGAGGCCATCCCTTGGTGGTGTGCTCTGATTGTTCAGAGAAATAAACAACCGCCTGAGTAAAGTGTACCAGATTGTAGGCTCAAGTCTTTCAGTGGCAGTTCCCTTCTCTTATAAGGGTAAAGGTCAAAGGGTTGAGCTAATTCTGAGTGGGCCAGGGAAGCGGCCTAGAGTAATTGCCTTTTCACTTCTTAAAAGGCCCTTGTGGGTTTTGATTTGCATCCACCCTTTCCTTTCAGTTCTTCATACCGAGGCCTAGCTGTTAGACCATATTTAGGGATCCAGTTGTGAGAAAACCTGGCTGTTTTTGGGAAGCCCCTAAGCCGTTTTTTAGTTTTAGGAGGAGAGAGGCTGAAAATGGCTTCTTTCCTTTCCTGGGGTGTGCTTCTCTGGCCTGTGAAGAAAAAGCCTAGGTAGTTCATCCTAGTTTGCAGTATTTGAGCATTTTCTTGTCACCTATATGCTTTCTCAGGTGTAGGGTGGCTCCAATCTTTTGTCGGAGGCCTCCTTCATAGTGCTGATGCTTAGAGTGCCCTCTACATACCAGAGGAGGGTTCCTCAATGTGTTTAGCTAAAGTTTCCCTAAAGATGGTGGGGCAGGATTTTATTTTATTTTATATTTTTATTGAAAGCTTGGAACAGAACCAAAGAGCAGTATTGTTTTTCTTTGTTCGCTTGTTCATTTTGGCTTCATCAGACGCCTTATGGGATCTTAGTTTCCCAACCAATGTTTGAAGCCAGGTCCTCATCTATGCTAGCATAGAGTCCTACCCACTGGATCACCAGGAGTTCCTTGTTTGGGGATTTTTTTTCAAATTGAAATAGAGTTTATTTACAGTATAGTGTTGGTTTCAGTTGTACAGCATAGTGATTCAGGGATTTTTTTTTTTTTTTGCGGATTATACCCCATTATAGTGATTATAAGATATTACATAATATTCCCTGTGAGATATATCTATACCTATATCTATATCTATATCTATATCTATATCTATATCTATATCTATCTATCTATCTATATATATGGATATATATATCCGTATAGATAATAAAAATATATATATCCTTATTGTTCATCTATTTTAGGTATAGTACTTTGTATCTGTTAACATCATATTCTTCAGTTATTCCTCACTCCCCATTCCTTTGGTAACCTTAAGTTTGTTTTCTATGTCTAAACGTCTACTGCAGTTTTGTGCCTGCGGCCATTTGTATTAATTTTTAGATTCCACTTATAAGTGACATCATACAGTGTTTGTTTTCTGTTACTTATTTCGCTGAGCTAAATATTGTCTAGATCCATTCCTTTTGCTGCCCATAGCAATGTTTCTTTCTTTTTTATGGTTGAGTTATATTCCACACACACACACACACACACACACACACACACACGACATCTTCCTAAATTAGTCGTCTGTTGAAGGCACTTGGGTTGTTTCCATGTCTTGGCTGTTTAGTGCTGATATGAACATTGCGGTGCATACTTTCAAATTAAAATTCTTTTTTTTTTTTCGGTTTCATCCTAGTTTGCAGTATTTGAGCATTTTCTTGTCACCTATATGCTTTCTCAGGTGTAGGGTGGCTCCAATCTTTGTCGGAGGCCTCCTTCATAGTGCTGATGCTTAGAATGCCCTCTACATACCAGGGGAGAGTTCCTCAAGGTGTTTAGCTAAATTTTCCCCTAAATATGGTGGGGCAGGATTTTATTTTATTTTATATTTTTATTGAAAGCTTGGAACAGAACCAAAGAGCAGTATTGTTTTTCTTTGTTCGCTTGTTCATTTTGGCTTCATCAGACGCCTTATGGGATCTTAGTTTCCCAACCAATGTTTGAAGCCAGGTCCTCATCTATGCTAGCATAGAGTCCTACCCACTGGATCACCAGGAGTTCCTTTTTGGGGATGTTGTTTCAAATTGGAATAGAGTCTGTTTACAGCCTTGTGTTGGATTCAGTTGTACAGCATAGTGATTCAGGGATTTTTTTTTTTTTTTGCGGATTATACCCCATTATAGTGATTATAAGATATTACATAATATTCCCTGTGAGATATATCTATACCTATATCTATATCTATATCTATATCTATATCTATATCTATATCTATCTATCTATCTATATATATGGATATATATATCCGTATAGATAATAAAAATATATATATCATTATTGTTCATCTATTTTAGGTATAGTACTTTGTATCTGTTAACATCATATTCTTCAGTTATTCCTCACTCCCACACCCCTTTGGGACCCTTAACTTTGTTTTTTATGTCTAAACGTCTACTGCAGTTTTGTGCCTGCGGCCATTTGTATTAATTTTTAGATTCCACTTATAAGTGACATCATACAGTGTTTGTTTTCTCTGACTTATTTCACTGAGCAAAATATTGCCTATATCCATTCATTTTACTGCAAAGAGCAATGTTTCTTTCTTGTTTATGGTTGAGTTATATTCCACACACATACACACACACACATACACAAACACACACACGACATCTTTCTAAATTAATGATCTGTTGAAGGCACTTGGGTTGTTTCCACATCTTGACCATTTAGTGCTGATATGAACATTGGGGTGCATACATCCTTTCAAATTAAAATGCTTGTTTTTCCAGACACATGCCTGGGAGAGAAATTACTGGATCACATAGAAGTTCTAACTGTAGTTTTTAAAGGAATCTGATAGTGTATTCCGTAGTGGCTGTACAAATTTACATTCCACCAACAGTGTAGGAAGGTTTCCTTTTCTCCATATTATCTCCAGCATTTATTATTTGTAGACATTTTTTTTTTATCATGACTCTTCTGAATTGTATGAGAGACAATCTCATTGTGGTTTTTATTTGCATTTCTCTGATAATTGGCAGCATTCAAACATATTTTCCTCTACCTATTGGCTCTCTTCATGTCTTCTTTGGAGAAGTATCTATTTAGGTCTTCTGCCCAATGTTTGATTGCGTGGTTTTATGAATGTTCATCTGTATGAGCTCTTTGTATATTTTGGAAATTAAGCCTTTGTCAGTTGCATCACTTGCAAATATTGGGTTGGCCACAAAGTTCACTTGGAGTTTTAATAAGATGGAAAGGAAACCGTGAATGAACTTTCGGGGCAACCCAATATTTTCTCGTATTCCGTGTTTCTCTCTACATTTTATGGATGGTTTCTTTCTCTGTGCAAAACCTTTTAAGTTTCATTTGGTCCTGTTTGCTCTCTGCTGATTGCTAGCGAGTTAGCATGTGTGAACTCCTTGAAAGAATAGTCCAGGCTTCTCCAAGCCTTCTCTCTTTCCCAGTAAATTTCCCATCAGCTAAGGAGGCTTATCTCTTCTGCATAGGATGCTCAGTCTGAGGCTTGACACATTTGCCTCTCAGGGTTAGGGTCCTCTTCTTTGCCTTCAATGCCTTCCAGGGGTGGAAGTGCCTACCTTATACCTTTTTCTCTCCGACCTGGTTAAGTGGAAATATTTCTTTCCTATACTCTGTGGTTGTATATAATTGCTTCTACCAATATCCAGTTAGTTTTATATAAGAATTGCTCCACATGTGATGTATTTTGATGTGTTTTTCAGGAGGTGGGCTCCGTATTCTACTCTGCCACCTTGAACCATTCTTGATCTCTAATGTTATTGTTTTGATTGTGCATTTCGGTCCTGCCACTGAGGAGAAACTATTTCTTTTGACTCTGTAGCTAGTGAATTACGAAAGAAGTCATCATTTAAATCTAGTACAGAGTACCAGGTTGTGGTAGACAGTAGAGTAGCCACCAGGGTACAGGTATTAGGGACTACTGGATACCTCTCGTCAGCGGTTTCACTGACTGCCGTAAGGCCCTGTACAATCCAGTATTCCTTATTGAGTTTCTTTATAGGGATAGTGGAGGTATTACAGGTCTGTTCCAGTGAGTCGTCTCTTTGCATCAGGTGGACAAAGTCTTGGAGCTTCTGCTTCAACTTAATTTCTTCCTGTGGCTATTCAGGTTTGATTCCCTTTAGGACTGACAACTTTGATCTCCTTGCAGTCCAAGGCACTCGCAAGCATCTTCTCAAACACCACAGTTCAAATCACTACTTTGGTGCTCAGCCTTCTTTATGGTCCAACTCTGACATCCACACTTGACTACTTGGAACACCCTGACTATGACTATACAGTCGTCTGTTGGCAGAGTGATGTCTCTGCTTTTAATGTGCTCTCTAGGTTTCTCATAGCTTTTCCTCCAAGGATAAAGTCTCTTTGAATTCCTTGGATGCAGTCTCTCTCCACAGTAATTTGGGAGCCCAAGAAAATAAGCCTGGCTCTGTTTCCATTGTTTGCTCATCTGTTTGCCCTGAAGTGATGAGACTGAATGCCACGACCTTCATTTTGTGAATGTTGAGCTTTACGTGAGCTTTTCACTCTCCGCTTTCAGGTTCACCAAGAGGCTCTTTAGTTCCTCTTGGCTTCTTGCCATCTGGCTGGTGTCATCCGCATAGCTGAGGTTACTGGTATTTCTCCTAGCAGTCTTGATTATAGCTTGTGCTTCCTCCAGAATGGCATTTGGCATGATCTGCTCTGCATAGAAGTTAAATAAGCAAGGTGACAGTTTACCAACTTGAAGTACTCCTTTCCCGATTTGGAATCCGTTCCTTGTTCCATGGTGGATTCTGTTGCTTCTTGCCCTGCATACAGGTTCCTCAGGAGGCAGGCAAGGTCGTCTAGTATTTCCATTTCTTGAAGAATTCGCTATGGTTGACTGACACTTTAGCATAGTCAGTGAAGCAGTAGATGAATTTCTGGAATTGCTTTCTTTTTCCATAATCCAGTGGTTATTGGCAATTTGATCTCTGGTTCATCTGCCTTTTGTAAATCCAGCTTGTACATCTGGAAATTCTCAGCTTCTATATTGTTGCAGCATAGGTTCAAGAATTTTGAGCATTATCTTGCTAGAATGTGAAATGATCATAGTTGTATGGCGGTTTGAAAATTCTTTAGAATTGCCTTTCTGTAGATCTGAAAGAAATCTGCCCTTTTCCAGTCCTGTGGGCATTGCTGAGATTTCCAGACTTGCCCCTCCAGTATTAAATCTGTGCCCCTTGCTGTGGACAAGCTGAATCCTTTTTATTTTAAAGTTGTATTCTTATTATTTTAATTATGATATTCTAAAAATAATAATTAAAAATTTGAATGGGAGGATAATTGGTTTAGAGTGTTGTTATTTTTGCTATAAATCAGTGTAAGTGCTGCAGAGAGGCCCCAGGTCCTCGAGAGGGTCTGGCCAAATCCCTGCCCGCCAGGATCAAGCCTTGAGTATAAGACTAGGCTGTGTCCACCAGTATACCTTACCTGAAGACAGACTCTTTTGCAAGGCTTTGGTAATAAAACGCTGAAGCTTTAAAAAAAAAATGTAAGTCACCTAAGTGTGCATATATTTGCTTTATCTTGAGCCTCCCTCCCATCTCACCCTGCTGTTCCACTACTCTAGTCCATCAAAGAGCACCAAGCTGACTCCCTATAGTGTAGCTTCCCACTTGCCGTTTATTTCAAACAGAAAATAGTGTCTATATGTCACGTCTCCTCTTTCAACTCATGCCCTGTCTCCTTCCGCTGGAGTATCCATAGTTCCATTCTCTATATCTTCGTCTCCTCCCTGACCTGCAAATACATTCAGCAGTACCATTTTTCTAGATTTCACGTTCATGCATGCCTAAGTTTTCCACCCCGATTTGGAATCCGTTCCTTGTTCCATGGTGGATTCTGTTGCTTCTTGCCCTGCATACAGGTTCCTCAGGAGGCAGGCAAGGTCGTCTAGTATTTCCATTTCTTGAAGAATTCGCTATGGTTGACTGACACTTTAGCATAGTCAGTGAAGCAGTAGATGAATTTCTGGAATTGCTTTCTTTTCCATAATCCAGTGGCTATTGGCAATTTGATCTCTGGTTCATCTGCCTTTTGTAAATCCAGCTTGTACATCTGGAAATTCTCAGCTTCTATATTGTTGCAGCATAGGTTCAAGAATTTTGAGCATTATCTTGCTAGAATGTGAAATGATCATAGTTGTATGGCAGTTTGAAAATTCTTTAGAATTGCCTTTCTGTAGATCTGAAAGAAATCTGCCCTTTTCCAGTCCTGTGGGCATTGCTGAGATTTCCAGACTTGCCCCTCCAGTATTAAATCTGTGCCCCTTGCTGTGGACAAGCTGAATCCTTTTTATTTTAAAGTTGTATTCTTATTATTTTAATTATGATATTCTAAAAATAATAATTAAAAATTTGAATGGGAGGATAATTGGTTTAGAGTGTTGTTATTTTTGCTATAAATCAGTGTAAGTGCTGCAGAGAGGCCCCAGGTCCTCGAGAGGGTCTGGCCAAATCCCTGCCCGCCAGGATCAAGCCTTGAGTATAAGACTAGGCTGTGTCCACCAGTATACCTTACCTGAAGACAGACTCTTTTGCAAGGCTTTGGTAATAAAACGCTGAAGTTTTAAAAAAAAAAGTGTAAGTCACCTAAGTGTGCATATATTTGCTTTATCTTGAGCCTCCCTCCCATCTCACCCTGCTGTTCCACTACTCTAGTCCATCAAAGAGCACCAAGCTGACTCCCTATAGTGTAGCTTCCCACTTGCCGTTTATTTCAAACAGAAAATAGTGTCTATATGTCACGTCTCCTCTTTCAGTTCATGCCCTGTCTCCTTCCCCTGCTGTATCCACAGTTCCATTCTCTATATCTACGTCTCTTTCCCTGACCTGCAAATATGTTCAGCAGTACCATTTTTCTAGATTTCATGTTCATGCATGCTAAGTCACTTCAGTCATGTCTGACTCTTTTCAACCCTATGGACTATAGCGCACCAGGGATTTCTCAGGCAAGAGTACTAGAGCAGGTTGCCATTTCCTCCTCCACTAGATTCCATATATATGCATTAATATAGGATATTTATTTTTATCTTTCTGACTTCACATTGTATGACAGACTCTGCGTTCATCCACCTCCCGACAAGGGACCCGATTTCATTTCTTTTTATACTGAGTAATATTCCATTATATATATGTACCATGACTTCTTTATCCATGCATCTGTTGATGGATATCTAGGTTGCTTTCATGTCCTGGCTATTGAAAATAGTGCTGCAGTGAACACTGATGTACCTATATCTTTTAAAATTAATTTATTTTTAATTGAGAGAGAATTGCTTTACAGAATTCTGTTGTTTTCTGCCAAAGATCAACATGAATCTGCCATAGGTATACGTATGTCCCATCCGTCTTGAACTTCCATCCTATCTCCTCCCATTCCACCCTGTAGGTCATCAGGAGCCCTGTTTGAGTTTGCTGAGTCTGAGCCATATATAAATTCCCATTGGCTATCAGTTTTACATATGCTAATGCCAATTTGCATGCTCCTCTCTCCGTACAACTTGCCCTCGCCTTCTTCCCCACCCAACCTGCTTGTAAGTCTGTTCTCTGGATGCACTCTGTATAGTAGGCTCTAGCTTCATCCACATCATTAGAACTGACTCAGGTGTATTCCTTTTCATGGCTTAGGAATATTCCATTGTATATATGTACCACGGATTCTCTTTCCACTCAATGTTTGGTGGATATCCATGTTGTTTCCATGTTCTAGCTATTGCAACTAGTGCTGCCGTGAACACTGGGGCACATATATGTGTTTCAGTCGTGGATTCCTCTGGGCATCTGCTTAGTAGCAGGATTGCTGGGTCATATGGTGGTGTTATTAATAATTTTTAAGGAATATCCATATCATCTTCCATAGTAGCTGCATCAATGTAAATCCCACCAATAGTGCAAGAGGGTTCCTTTCCATCATCAAAATCTTTTTC
>JAIOJX010000018.1:9337978-9363197 GCA_022376925.1 Tragulus kanchil | reverse complement strand
TGGGAAAACCATAACTTTGACTATATGGACTTTTGTCACCAGTGTGATGTCTCTGCTCTCAGTATGCGGTCTAGGTTTGCCATAGCTTTTCTTCCAAGGAGCAAGCATCTTTTACTTTCATGACTGCAGTCACCAAGGTCCATATAGTCAAAGTCATTCTTTTCCAGTAGTCATGTATGAATGAGAGTTGGACCATAAAGGCTGAGCACCAAAGAACTGAGGCTTTCAAACTGCTGGAGAAGCCTCTTAAGAGGCTTTCAGACAGCAAGGAGCTCTAACCAATCAATCCTAAAGAAAATCAACCCTGAATATTCATTGGGAGGACTGATACTGTATCTCCAATACTTTGGCCACCTGATGTAATGAACTGACTCATTGGAAGAGACCGTGACACTGGGAAAAAGAGAAGGCAAAGGAAGACAAGGAGGCAGAGGATGAGCTGATGGCATCACCAACTCAATGGACATGAGTTTTGAGCATATTCTGAGTGACAGTGAAGGACAGGGAAGCCTGTTCTGCTTCTGTCCATGAGGTGACAAACAGTTGGACTGAGTGACTGAACAACACACTCCAATAAAAATTATAAAACTCATCAAGTTGTATACTTTAAATATGTACAGTTTGTTTGGTGACATTTGTCTCAATGAGGCTGTTAAAAATGTAAAAGACTCAGTGAAACTATCTGTGGCTGAGTTTTGAAATATTTTGTTTCCATTTGCAATCACATAGTCTAAGTCAAAGGTTAGATAGATAGATTAAAAAAAAAAAGCCAGCACTGAAAACCTTCATTATATGTGCCAGAGAAAATATAACAAGAATGATTTCTGCAATTTTCAAACAGCCTAATCACAATTAGATTTCTTTCATCGCTTACTTAATTCTATGTTCTTGTCCCACTAGAACTTGTGTTACTAATCTGCTATGGAACCTCAGCTGTTTCTGGTCTACAGAAAGTACTAGAGGAATTGGGTTTTGTTTTTGGTAGAAAGAATGTCTCAGAGTTCTCTGCATAATGCCAACTCAGGAGGCTGTGTTTCTGCTGCTCTTAGCCAGGCCCTCTTCCCATGGAATTCTCTAGGCAAGAATCCTTGAGTGGGTAACCATTCTGTTCTCCAGAGGATTTTTCCCACCTAGGGATTGAAACCCATCTCCTGCATTGGCAAGCAGATTCTTTACCACAGAGACACCAGGACACCCTACACTTTCATGAACACACTAGACTGAGGTACTTCTAGACAAGCTTGCTATTTTGGCAATGAATAAAACAAATTCTAAACTTTTATCAGTATGATATTTGAAGGTTGAGTAATTATATCTCTTTTTGATATAAATACACCTACCCAGCTGAGCAGACTTTTTTAAAGTTTCAGTATATTTTATGGTTTATGTTGAGGGTCCTTATTTGTAGAAAATATAAAAGATAATGAAGTACACTTTCTGGAAAATGTCTAGAATTTTCATGACCGTTAAGTTTTGTTCTTTTTGCCTTCTCTTTCAATATGCAAAGCCAAACACTTCAACACACATGCAAAAACTCTTCTGTACTTGAAGCGCAAGTACTGTGATTGTTCTTGTACAATCATATTTCTTTGCTATTCATATTTCTAGCTTAGCCTTGAACATATACTAAATAAAATGTTTAAGCAAAGTTACTAATTCTCTTTCACTGAGAAAACTAGAACCCGAATAATTGAGAAATATCAATTATCTCCATAGAAGAACAATTGTATTCTCTTATAAATGTCTCTATGGTACTTCGATGTTTGTCCATCTATCCGCTCTTTATTTAATACTACCCTCTATAGTCGCATACATCATTGTTATATTATGTTAGAATGGCAATAATTCACATGATTGTTATCATAACTCTAAGGTCTAGACACTCGATAAGATAAAAATACAGAACACACGTATATCCAGTCCTTTTCACTGAATTTTTAACATGTTGTTTTACCTAGAAAGTACTCAAACATACAAAGGCTAATTCACTCTGTTTATATATTATCCTCAGATCTTAAAGCTAAATAAAGATAATGTAAAATGTGCTTAATCTGATATACCACGCAAGGTAATTATTGTTACTATAAAATCATTTGTCACAATTATGATTCAACCTAATTGAAGCGCATACTTAAAAATTTTTCATAATTTTGAACTATGTGAAGATAATATTAGTATATCTGATCTATAGATGAGCATAAAATTTGAGAAGTTTAGATAAACTGTTCTCTTCATCAAAATAAACGTAAATGTTATAAATATGTATGGTTTTCTCATATGGCTCTCTTACATAATTAGAGGAATGAGGTAAAATTGCTGTAAAACTTCAGTAGTGAGCCTGAATGAGCCAGGGATATCCCTTGGTTCTTAAAGGAAAATGGTTTGTGGTTTTCATTTCTTTACAAATGTTCTTTCTTAAAATAATGACATATTTAATACATTTATATTTTCTGTGAAGCTAATACAAATGACCACAGGGGTCCGCCTCTGGGTCCATCGGTCCACATGCACTGCACTATTTTTCTCCTAATAGGCCCTACTGACTTAACGACCTTCTGTCTCTGTGGGAATTCTCTTTGGCAAACCTGCAGAGCCAGGGCCTTGTCAGTAACCACAGTTCCAGGGGCCAGTACTGTTGCCCTCCTGCCTGAGAACCAGCCTCAGTCTCTGCCTGAAGCCCCTTTTGGGTTTCCAGCAGCTCCAGACTGAGACCGCAGAGACGGGCGGGTGGCTTTCAGGGGCTCTCTGCAGTTGGGAAGGGTGCGGAGGAGTTCTCACGAGGCCGGCTCAGCCAGGGCACAGCCACAGGCGCGTGCTCTGGCTCTCCACGCCGCACGAGGTGCCCTTCACACAGCCCGCCATCTTGAGTGCCTGCGTGGGAACTGCCCAAGGCGGCAGAGCCGAGGTGTCCATGCTCCCACTTCTCCTGGACTCTGGTCTGAAGAGCCATGTGGGAGGACTCTGCGCACAGCCCCTGTGAGCAAGTGGAACTGGCCTGAGCTCAAAGGGAAAAAAAGGTTAGACTTTATTGTATTACTCAGACTCAGTATTTCCTGCACTTTGTTAATGGCCTGAGCAGGAACGCCACATTCCTCTGCCTTGTGTCCTGCTCCTCGTGCTCGAGGGGCACCGAGCGGCCCCGGATCATCTTGTGTCTCTGCGCCCTGCTGCATGTGGCCATCCTCCTGACAGCACGGGTGTAGGAGCAGAACTTCCCGCCGCCTCAGTTCTGTCTTCTTCGACTCTGCCTCGTGTAGCCCTGAACAACTGATCCCCAATTTAAAATACGCAGCCCAAATGTCAAGAGAACAATGGCCATCAGTGTTCCTAAAACGAAGATGTCTAGCTCTTTTGCACATAGGTAAAATGTGCCCTCTGACCGAGGCTCCCTGCTGTTCTGTTCTCTGCAGTAAATGTTCCTCTTTGCTTCCAAATAGCCCTGTGTGTGCGGAGGATGGCAGACAATTACTGGGAATCCGTGAAAACCCTGAAGATCTTCCCTGTTGCAAGCTCGTAGGTTCCGGTAGAAGCTATTAGTTCTACCGTTTGGGCAGAAGTCTGTAGCAGTGCGTCTTGTGCCTCTGTGACTTGGGTCTGGGAAGTGAGTGCATAGCTCATCAGCTTTTTCCTTTCTCTCATAAAACTCCTCCTGTCTGGGAGTCATTCTTCTTTGGCATTTGGGAGGCCCACTGCCTAGGTCTGGGTGACTGAATAGATCAGCCACTCATCTATTTCTGACTGATCACTGACTGATCTCTATACAGTCATAATCCAGAGGCCTCATTTCTCTGGATATCAGGGTGGCAGGATTTAGCAAGCAGAGTCTGAACTTGAATAGACATTGCAGGAATAGCTGTCCTATTCCCTTAGAACTTACGAAAGCCTGAACCTGGTACGGAGTCCGTATGATTGGCTGACCAAACATGAGCTATTCAGCTTCCTTTAGCACGGTTGTAGCAGTTGTTAGCAGACAGGAGGCCATCCCATGGTGGTGTGCTCTGATTGTTCAGAGAAATAAGCAACTGAGTAAACTGTCCCAGTATGTAAGCTCAAGTCTTTTAGTGGCAGTTCCCTTCTCTTATAAGGGTAAAGGTCAAAGGTTGAGCTAATTCTGAGACAGCCAGGAAGTGGCCTAGACTATTGCTTTTTACTTCTTAAAAGGCCCTTGTTGGGTTTGCATTGCATCCACCCTTTCCTTTCAGTTCTTCATACCGAGGCCTAGCTCTTAGACCACATTTAGGGATCCAGTTGTGAGAAAACCTGGCTGTTTCTGGGAAGCCCCTAAGCCGTGTTTTCAGTTTTAGGAGGAGAGAGGCTGAAAATGGTTTCTTTCCTTCCCTGGGTGGGCTTCTGGCCTGGCCTGTGAAGCTAAGGCCTAGGTAGTTCATCCTAGTTTGCAGTATTTGAGCATTTTCTTGTCACCTATATGCTTTCTCAGGTGTAGGGTGGCTCCAATCTATTGTCGGAGGCCTCCTTCATAGTGCTGATGCTTAGAGTGCCCTCTACATACCAGAGGAGGGTTCCTCAATGTGTTTAGCTAAAGTTTCCCTAAAGATGGTGGGGCAGGTTTTTATTTTATTTTATATTTTTATTGAAAGCTTGGAACAGAACCAAAGAGCAGTATTGTTTTTCTTTGTTCGCTTGTTCATTTTGGCTTCATCAGTCACCTTATGGGATCTTAGTTCCCCAACCAAGGTTTGAAGCCAGGTCCTCATCTATGCTAGCATAGAGTCCTGCCCACTGGATCACCAGGGAGTTCCCTGTTTGGGGATGTTTTTTCAAATTGGAATAGAGTCTGTTTACAGTATTGTGTTGGATTCAGTTGTACAGCATAGTGATTTAGGATTTTTTTTTTTTGCAGATTATACCCCATTATAGTGATTATAACATATTACATAATATTCCTGTGATATATATATGGATATATATATCCATATAGATAATAAAAATATATATATCCTTATTGTTCATCTATTTTAGGTATAGTACTTTGTATCTGTTAACATCATATTCTTCAGTTATTCCTCACTCCCGCACTCTTTTGGTAACCTTAAGTTTGTTTTCTATGTCTAAAAGTCTACTGCTGTTTTGTGAATGTAGTCATTTGTATTATTTTTTTAGATTCCACTTATAAGTGACATCATACAGTGTTTGTTTTCTGTGACTTATTTCGCTGAGCTAAATATTGTCTAGATCCATTCATTTTGCTGCCCATAGCAATATGGCTTTCTTTTTCTGGTTGAGTTATATTCCACTGTGTGTGTATACACACACCCACACACACGACATCTTCCTAAATTAATCGTCTGTTGAAGGCACTTGGGTTGTTTCCATGTCTTGGCTGTTTAGTGCTGATATGAACATTGGGGTGCATGCATCCTTTCAAATTAAAATGCTTGTTTTTCCAGACACATGCCTGGGAGTGAAATTACTGGATCACGTAGTAGTTCTATCTGTAGTTTTAAAGGAATCTGATAGTGTATTCCGTAGTGGCTGTAAAATTTACATTCCCACCAACAGTGTAGGAAGGTTTCCTTTTGTCCATACTATCTCCAGCATTTATTATTTGTAGACATTTTTTCTATTATTATGACTCTTCTGAATTGAGAGACAATCTCATTGTGGTTTTTATTTGCATTTCTCTCATAATTGGCAGCATTCAAATATATTTTCCTTTACCTATTGGCTCTCTTCATGTCTTCTTTGGAGAAGGATCTATTTAGGTCTTCTGCCCAATTTTTGATTGCGTGGTTTAATGAATGTTCATCTGTATGAGCTCTTTGTAGATTTTGGAGATTAAGCCTTTGTCAGTTGCATCACTTGCAAATATTGGGTTGGCCACAAAGTTCACTTGGAGTTTTAATAAGATGGAAAGGAAACCGTGAATGAACTTTCGGGGCAACCCAA
Organism: Tragulus kanchil; assembly: GCA_022376925.1. Classification (NCBI taxonomy): domain Eukaryota; kingdom Metazoa; phylum Chordata; class Mammalia; order Artiodactyla; family Tragulidae; genus Tragulus; species Tragulus kanchil. The sequence continues at coordinate 9,357,290 of JAIOJX010000018.1, read as the reverse complement.
TATTTTCTCGTATTCCGTGTTTCTCTCTACATTTTATGGATGGTTTCTTTCTCTGTGCAAAACCTTTTAAGTTTCATTTGGTCCTGTTTGCTCTCTGCTGATTACTAGCAAGTTAGCATGTGTGAACTCCTTGAAAGAATAGTCTAGGCTTCTCCAAGCCTCTCTCTTTCCCAGTAAATTTCCCATCAGCTAAGGAGGCTTATCTCTTCTGCATAGGATGCTCAATCTGAGGCTTGACACATTTGCCTCTCAGGGTTAGGGTCCTCTTCTTGCCTTCAATGCCTTCCAGGTGGAAGTGCTTACCATATACCTTTTTCCTGTCTGACCTGGTTAAGTGGAAATATTTCTTTCCTATACTCTGTGGTTGTATAGAATTGCTTCTACCAATATCCAGTTACTTTTATATGAGAATTACTCCACGTGTGATGTATTTTTGATGTGTTTGTCAGGGGAGGTGAGCTCCGTATTCTACTCTGCCACCTTGATCCATTCTTGATCTCTAGTATTATTTTTGTTGTGCATTTGGGTCCTGCCACTGATGAGAAACAATTTCTTGTGACTCTCTACCTAGTGAATTATGACAGAAGTCACCTTTCAAATCTAGTACAGAGCACCAGGTTTTGGTAGGCAGTAGAGTAGCCACCAGGGTACAGATATTGGGCACAACTGGATACCTCTCGTCAGTGGTTTCTCTGAATGGGTAAGGCCCTGTACAATCCAGTATTCCTTACTGGGTTTCTTTATAGGGATAGTGAAAGTATTACAGGTCACTTCCAGTGAGTCGTCTCTCTGAATCAGGTGGACAAAGTCTTGGAGCTTTTGCTTCAGCTTCATTCCTTCCTGTGGCTATTCAGGTTTGATTCCCTTTAGGACTGACAACTTTGATCTCCTTGCAGTCCAAGGCACTCGCAAGCATCTTCTCCAACACCACAGTTCAAATCACTTCTTCGGTGCTCAGCCTTCTTTATGATCCAACTCTGACGTCCACACATGACTACTTGGAACACCATGACTTTGACTATACAGACTTCTGTCGGCAGAGTGATGTCTCTGCTTTTTAATGTGCTCTCTAGGTTTGTCATAACTTTTCTTCCAAGGATCAAGTCTCTTTTAATTTCTTGGATGCAGTCACTATCCACAGTAATGTGGGAGCCCAAGAAGATAAAGTCTGTCTCTGTTTCCATTGTTTGCCCATCTGTTTGCCCTGACGTGATGAGATCGAATGCCACGATCTTCATTTTGTGAATGTTGAGTTTTAGGTCAGCTTTCTCCCTCTCCTCTTTCAGGTTCTCCAAGAGGCTCTTTAGTTCCTCTTGGCTTTTTGCCATACGGGTGGTGTCATCTGCATAACTGAGGTTACTGGCATTTCTCCTAGCAGTCTTGATTATAGCTTGTGCTTCCTCCAGACTGGCATTTGGCATGATGTACTCTGCATAGAATTTAAATAAGCAGGGTGCCAATGTACCACCTTCAAGTACTCCTTTCCCGATTTGGAATCCGTTCCTTCTTCCATGTTGGATTCTGTTGCTTCTTGTCCTACATACAGGTTCCTCAGGAGGCAGGCAAGGTAGTATATTATTTCCATTTCTTGAAGAATTCTCTATGGTTGCCTTACACTTTAGCATAGTCATTGAAGCAGTAGATGTATTTCTGGAATTGCTTTCTTTTCCATATTCCAGTGGCTATTGGCAATTTGATCTCTGCCTCCTCTGACTTTTCTAAATCCAGCTTGTTCATCTGGAAATTCTCAGCTTTTATATTGTAGCGGCATAGCTTCAAGAATTTTGAGCATTATCTTGATAGAATGTGAAATGATCCTAGTTGTATGGACGCTTGAAAATTCTTTAGCATTGCCTTTCTGTAGATTTGAATGAAAACTGGCCTTTTCCAGTCCTGTGGCCATTGCTGAGTTTTCCAAATTTGCCCCCTCCAGTATTGAATCTGTGCCCCTTGCTGTGGAAAAGCTAAATCTTTTTGATTTTAAAATTGTATTCTTATTATTTTATTATTTTAATTGTTATATTCCAAAAAATAATAATTACAAATTTGAATGGGAAGATAATTGCTTTAGAGTGTTCTTAGTTTTTGCTATAAATCAGTGTAAGTGCTGCAGAGATGTCCCAGGTCCTCGAGAGGGTCTGGCCAAATCCCTGCCGCCAGGATCAAGCCTTGAGTATAAGACTAGGCTGTGTCCACCAGTCTACCTTACCTGAAGACAGACTCTTTTGCAAGGCTTTGGTAATAAAACGCTGAAGCTTTAAAAAAAAAAATTGTAAGTCACCTAAGTGTGCCTATATCTGCTTTATCCTGAGCCTCCCTCATCTCACCCTGCTGTTCCACTCCTCTAGTCCATCAAAGAGCACCAAGCTGACTCCCTATAATGTAGCTTCCCACTAGCCATTTATTTCAAACAGAAAATAGTGTCTATATGTCACTTCTCCTCTTTCAACTCATGCCCTGTCTCCTTCCCTGGAGTATCCATAGTTCCATTCTCTATATCTTTGTCTCCTCCCTGACCTGCAAATCCATTCAGCAGTACCATTTTTCTAGATTTCACGTTCATGCATGCTAAGTCACTTCAGTCATGTCTGATTATTTCCAACCCTATGGACTATAGCGCACCAGGGATTTCTCAGGCAAGAGTACTGGAGCAGGTTGCCATTTCCTCCTCCACTAGATTCCATATATATGCATTAATATAGGATATTTATTTTTATCGTTCTGACTTCACTTTGTATGACAGACTCTAGGTTCATCCACCTTCCTACAAGTGACCCAATTTTATTACTTTTTATGGCTGAGTAAAATTCCATTATATATATGTACCATGATTCTTTATCCATGTATCTATTGATGGATATCTCGTTTGCTTCCATGTCCTGGCTATTGAAAATAGTGCTGCAGTGAACACTGATGTACCTATATCTTTTAAAATTAATTTATTTTTAATTGAGAGAGAATTGCTTTACAGAATTCTGTTGATTTCTGCCAAAGATCAACATGAATCTGCCATAGGTATACGTATGTCCCGTCCCTCTTGAACTTCCATCCTATCTCCTCCCCATTCCACCCTGTAGGTCATCAGGAGCCCCTGTTTGAGTTTCTTCAGTCTGAGCCATACGTAAATTTCCATTGGCTATCAGTTTTACATATGCTAATGCAAATTTGCATGGTCCTCTCTCCGTACAACTTACCCTCGCCTTCTTCCCCACCCACCCTGCTCGTAAGTCTGTTCTCTGGATGCTCTCTGTATAGTAGGATCTAGCTTCATCCACATCATTAGAACTGACTCAGGTGTATTCCTTTGCATGGCTTAGGAATATTCCATTGTATTTATGTACCACGGATTCACTTTCCGCTCAATGTTTGGTGGATATCCATGTTGCTTCCATGTTCAAGCTATTGCAAATAGTGCTGCAGTGAACACTGGGGCACATATGTGTGTTTCAGTCGTGGATTCCTTTGGGCATCTGCTTAGTAGCAGGATTTCTGGGTCATATGGTGGTTTTATTAATAATTTTTAAAGGAATATCCATATCATCTTTCATAGTGGCTGTATCAATGTACAATCCCACCAGTAGTGCAAGAGGGCTCCCTTTTCTCCATGTACTCCCAGCATTCATTGTTTGTAGACTCTTTGATGATGGCCATTCAGACTGGTATGACGTGATGCTCGTTGTCATTTTGACTTGCATTTCTCTAATAATGAGCAGTGTTGAGCATATTTTCATGTGTTAGTAAGCCATCTCTATGTCCTCTTGGAAAAATATTTGTGCAGGTGTTTTACGCACTTTTTGACTGGGTTGTTTGTTTTTGTGGTACTGATTTGTATTTTGAAAATTAATCCTTTGTTAGTTGTTTTATTTGTTGTTGCTTCTACAATCTTGAGGATTGTCTTGTTTACACTTTGGTGTAAAAGAGCTTTTAAGTTTTATTAGGTCCCACTTGTTTATTATGACTTGTATTTTCGTTACTCTAGTAAGTGGGTCATAGAAGATCTTGCTTTGATTCATGTACGTGAGTGTTCTGCCTGTGCTTTCCTCTAAGAGTTGATAGTTTTAGTCTTCCATTTAGGTCTGTAATTCATTGTGAGTTCATCTCTCTGTATGATGTTAGGAAGTGTTCTAATTTGCTCCTTTGCACATAGCCGTCCAGTGTTCCAGAACCACTTATTGAAGAGGCTATCATTACCTCACTGTCTATTCTTGCCTCCATTGTCAAAACTAAGGTACCCACAGAAGTGTGGGTTTATCTCTGGGGTCTCTACATTGTTCCATTGGTCAAAGTTTCTGTTTTCCTGCCAGGACCATAGTGTCTTGATGACTGGAACTTTGTAGTATCATTAGAAGTCAGGAGGTTGAATTACTCCTGCTCCATTCTTCTTTCTCAAGGCTGTTTTGTCTACAAACAAATTATGAATAGTGACAAATAGTGACTGCTGTGTTGAACTCAAGGAACTGGTTTTCTTCCGTTGGTTCAGCGAAACATAAATGATTGAGTTTATCAGTAAAGTATGTTTTAATCTGGGGGAAAAATGACTGTTTTGTCTGTTCAGGGTCTTTTGTGTATCCATATGAATTGTGAAAATTTTTGTTTTAGTTCTGTGAAAAATGCCATTGGTAATTTGATAGGGATCACATCGAATCTGTAGATTGCATTTGGTAGTATAGTCATTTTCCCAATATTGATTCTTCCAACCCAGGAACATGGAGCATCTCTCCCCCTGTTTATGTCCTCTTTGATTTCTTTCATTGTCGAATAATTTTCTGTATACAGTTCGTTTGCCTCCTTAGGCAGGCTGATTCCTAGATATTTTATTCTTTTGGTTACAGTGGTAAATGGGACTGATTCCTTGATTCTGCTTTCTGATTTTTCATTGTTAGTATATACTAATGCATGTGATTTCTGTGCCTTAATTTTGTATCCTGCGACTTTGCTAAATTTACTGATTAGCTCCGGTAACTTTCTGATGGTATCTTGAGGGTTTTCTATGGTAGCATCCTATCGTTTGCAAACAGTGAGTGTTTTACTTGTTCTTTTCCAACCTGGATTTCCTTTATTTCTTTTTCTTCTCTAATTGCCGTGGGTAGGACTTCAAACACTATGTTGAATAATAGCGGTGAGTGTGGACACCCTTGTCTTGTTCCTGATCTTGGGGAATGCTTTCATTTTTAACCTTTCAGAATGATGTTTGCTGTGGATTTATCATATATGGAGTTTATTTTGTTCAAGTAGGTTCCTTCTTTTTTTGTTTGTTTGTTAAGTTCATTCTGTGCCCATTTTCGAAGTGTGTCTTATATATATGTGTGTGTGTGTGTGTGTGTGTCATAAATGGGTTCTGAATTTTGTCAAAAGCTTTTTCTGAATCTATTGAGATTGTCATTTGGTTTTTATCTTGTAATTTGTGTATGTGTTGTATCACATTGATTCGTGCATATTGAAGAATGCCTGCATCCCTGGAATAAACCCAACTTGATCATGCTGCATGAGCTTTTTAATGTGTTGGTGAATTCTGTTTGTTAGAATTTTGCTGAGTATTTTACATCTCAATTTTGCATTTTGCACTAGGTTCATCAGTGATATTGGACTGTAATTTTTTTCTGTGTTGTCTTAGCCTGTTTTGGTATCAGGGTGCTGGTTGCCTCTTAGAATGAGTTTGTTCCTTCCTGTGCAATTTTTGGGAAAGAGTTTTAGAAGGATAGGCATTGGCTCTTCTCTAAATATTTAGTAGAGTTTGCCAGCGAGGATATCTTGCCCTGGGCTTTGGTTTTTGATCACAGTTTCGATTTGAGTGCTTGTAATTGGGTTGTTCATAATTTCTGTTTCTTCCCGCCTATTGTAAATAGTGTTGTACTGAACATTGGTGTACATACATCTTTTGGAATGCGGTTTCCTCAGAATATATGCACAGTAGTGAGATTGCTGGGTCAAATGACAGTTTTATGCCTAGTTTGTTAAGGAATCACCACATTCTTCTCCATAGTGGCTGTATCAATTAACATGTCCACCAACAGTGCAAGAGGGTTCCCTTTTCTCTACATTCTCTAACATTTACTGTTTGTAGGTTTTTGGTGATGGTCATCAGGACTGGTGTGAGGTGATACCTCATTGTAGTATTGATTTGCATTCTCAGAAATGACGCTCAGTACCATTCATTCTTACAAAATGCAAATTACAGCACTAAATCTTTTTAAATTTAATTTTACTGTTTATGTTTACAGAGTTTTGTTGTTTACAGATATGTATAATCCCAGATTAGTCATATGTATATCCCTAAATGTTACCTACTAGAACTGCAGGAAGCGCCTTGGTTCAGTCTTTTAATTGCCAAGGTTTGAGCACAGTGGTTTACCTGCTTGCTTTTTACATTCTTTGGTTTTATTTATTTATTTTTTAATTAATTAATTTATTTATTTATTTTTGTACATGTATGTTCCCAGATCAATCAGATGCATATCCCTTGACCCTCCCCACCTAGGTTCCCCCATCCCTCCAGACCATTGCTCCAAGTGGTTGTAGGTACTCTATTCCCTAGCACAATGACAATAGCTATCTTTTCTACACATGACAGTATAGGTTCCCATGTTACTCCCTCCCATTGTTCGGTCTCCACAATGTCTTTATGTCTATTCTCTGTTTTTTCATGAGTTCACTGTGTGTGTTATCATGACCATTTTACTAGATCCCATATATATGAGTTAGTATACAATGCTTTTGTGTCTCTTTTTGACTTACTTCACTTTTTATTTTAGGTTCTAGAGCCAGCCTCCTCATTAGGACTGAGTCTTCTGCATTTCTTTTAACAGCTGAGTAGTATTCCATTGTATATATGTACCAGAGCTTCTGGATCCATTCGTTTGTCGATGGACATCTAGGTTGCTTCCATGTTCTGGCTATTGTATAGAGAGCTGCAATGAACATTGGGGTACAGGTGCCTCTTTCAGTTTTGATTTCATCAGGATATAGGCCTAATAGTGGGATTGCTGGGTCATAGGGTGCTTCTATTTTTAGTTTTTTAATGAATCTCCATATTGTCTTCCATAGAGGTTGTATTAATTTACATTCCCACCAGCAATGCAAGAGGGTTCCCTTTTCTCCACACCCTCTCCAGCATTTGTTGTCTGTCGATTTGTTGATGATGGCCATTCTGACGGGTGTGAGGTGGTATCTCATTGTGGTTTTAATTTGCATTTCTCTGATAATAAGCGAGGTTGAGCATCGTTTCATGTATTTTGGACCATTTGTATGTCCTCTTTGGAGAGGCGTCTCTTTAGATCTTTTTCCCATTTTTTGATTGGGCTGCTCATTTTCCCTGTGCTGAGTTGTCTGAGTTGCTTGTAGATTTTGGAGATTAATTCTTTGTCTGTTGTTTCATTTGCTATGATTTTCTCCCACTCTGTGGGGTGTCTGTTGAACTTTTTTGTAATTTCTTTTGCTGTACAAAAGCTTTTAAGTTTCATGAGGTCCCATATGTTCATTTTTCTTTTCAGTTCTGCTATTTTAGTTGGTGGGTCAAAGAAGATCTTGCTTTGATTGATGTCCTTGAGGGTTTTGCCTATATTCTCCTCTAAGAGTTTGATGGTTTCTGGTCTTACATTGAGGTCTTTAATCCATTTTGAGTTGATCTTAGTGTATGGTGTCAGGGAATGTTCCAATTTCATTTTTTTGCATGTAGCTGTCCAATTCTCCCAGCACCACTTGTTAAAGAGGCTGTCTTTGTCCCATTATAGTTTCTCCTCCTTTATCAAAATAAGGTACCCATAGGTGGGTTGATCTCTGGGTTCTCAATCTTGTTCCATTGATCTATAGTTCTGTTTTTGTGCCAGTACCATACTGTCTTGATGACTGTTGCTTTGTAGTAGAGTATGAAGTTAGGGAGGCTGATCCCTCCAGCTCCGTTTTTCTTCCTCAGGATTGCTTTGGCTATTCGCGGTCTTCTGTGTTTCCATATGAACTGTGTTATTATTTGGTCTAGTTCTGTGAAAAATGTCAGTGGTAGTTGAATAGGTATTGCATTGAATCTATAGATGACATTTGCTAGTATGGTCATTTTCACAATATTGATTCTTCCGACCCAGGAACATGGAATATCTCTCCATCTGTTTAAGTCTTCTTTAGTGTCTCTCATGAGTGTCTTGTAATTTTCTGTGTACAATTCTTTTGTTTCTTTGGGTAGGTTTATTCCTAGATATTTGATTCTTTTGGTTGCAATGGTGAAGGGGGATTGCCTCTTTGATTTCATTTTCTGATTTTTCATTGTTTGTGTATAGGAATGCCAGTGACTTCTGTGTGTTGACTTTATATCCTGCAACTTTGCTGAATTCATTGATTAGTTCTAGTAGCTTTGTAACCGTGTCTTTGGGATTTTCTATGTATAATATCATGTCGTCTGCAAAAAGAGAGAGCTTGTCTTCTTCCTTTCCAATCTGGATTCCTTTGATTTCTTTCTCTTGTCTTATTGCTGTTGCTAGGACTTCCAGGACTATGTTGAATAGCAGTGGTGAAAGTGGACACCCCTGTCTTGTTCTTGATCTTAGAGGGAATGCTTTCAGTTTTCACCATCGAGGATAATGTTCGCTGTGGGTTTCTCATAGATGGCTTTTATTATGTTGAGATAGGTTCCTTCTATGCCCATTTTCTGAAGAGTTTTGATCATAAATGGATGTTGTACTTTGTCAATGGCTTTTTCTGCATCTATTGAGATGATCATGTGATTTTTGTCTTTCAACTTGTTGATATGGTGTATCACATTGATTGATTTGTGGATGTTGAAGAAGCCCTGCATGCCTGGGATGAACCCAAGGTTTTGAGTTTTTTCAGGGAATGTTCCAATTTCATTTTTTTGCATGTAGCTGTCCAATTCTCCCAGCACCACTTGTTAAAGAGGCTGTCTTTGTCCCATTTTATAGTTGCTCCTCCTTTATCAAAAATAAGGTACCCATAGGTGCGTGGGTTGATCTCTGGGTTCTCAATCTTGTTCCATTGATCTATAGTTCTGTTTTTGTGCCAGTACCATACTGTCTTGATAACTGTTGCTTTGTAGTAGAGTCTGAAGTTAGGGAGGCTGAGCCCTCCAACTCCATTTTTCTTCCTCAGGATTGCTTTGGCTATTCGAGGTCTTCTGTGTTTCCATATGAACTGTGTTATTATTTGGTCTAGTTCTGTGAAAAATGTCAGTGGTAGTTGAATAGGTATTGCATTGAATCTGTAGATGATATTTGGAAGTATGGTCATTTTCACAATATTGCTTCTTCCAATCCAGGAACATGGAATATCTCTCCATCTGTTTAAGTCTTCTTTAATTTCTCTCATGAGTGTCTTGTAATTTTCTGTGTACAGTTCTTTTGTTTCTTTGGGTAGGTTTATTCCTAGATATTTGATTCTTTTGGTTGCAATGGTGAATGGGATTGCCTCTTTGATTTCATTTTCTGATTTTTCATTGTTTGTGTATAGGAATGCCAGTGACTTCTGTGTGTTGACTTTATATCCTGCAACTTTGCTGAATTCATTGATTAGTTCTAGTAGCTTTGTAACCGTGTCTTTGGGATTTTCTATGTATAATAGCATGTCGTCTGCAAAAAGAGAGAGCTTGACTTCTTCCTTTCCAATCTGGATTCCTTTGATTTCTTTCTCTTGTCTTATTGCTGTTGCTAGGACTTCCAGGACTATGTTGAATAGCAGTGGTGAAAGAGGGCACCCCTGTCTTGTTCCTGATCTTAGAGGGAATGCTTTCAGTTTTCACCATCGAGGATAATGTTCGCTGTGGGTTTCTCATAGATGGCTTTTATTATGTTGAGATAGGTTCCTTCTATGCCCATTTTCTGAAGAGTTTTGATCATAAATGGATGTTGTACTTTGTCGAAGGCTTTTTCTGCATCTATTGAGATGATCATGTGATTTTTGTCTTTCAACTTGTTGATATGGTGTATCACGTTGATTGATTTGTGGATGTTGAAGAAGCCTTGCATGCCTGGGATGAACCCAACTTGATCGTGATGTATGAGTTTTTTGACATGTCATTGAATTCTGTTTGCTAGGATTTTGTTGAGGATATTGGCATCTAAGTTCATCAGTGAAATTGGCCTATAGTTTTCCTTTTTTGTTGTCTTTGCCTGGTTTGGGTATCATGGTGATGGTGGCCTCGTAGAATGTGTTTGGGAGTTTTCCTTCCTGTGCAATTTTTTGAAAGAGTTTTAGAAGGACAGGCATTAGCTCTTCTTTAAATGTTTGGTAGAATTCGGCTGTGAAGCCATCTGGTCCTGGGCTTTTATTTTTGGGTAGATTTTAATCACAAAGTTGATTTCTGAGCTTGTGATTGGGTTGTTCAAAGTTTCTGTTTCTTCCTGGCTCAGTCTTGGGAGATTAATCCTGTCCAAGAAACTGTCCATTTCTTCCAGGTTGTCCAGTTTGTTGCCATAGAGTTGCTCATAATAGTCTCTTAGAATCCTTTGGATTTCTGCATTATCTGTTGTAATCTCTCCTTTTTCGTTTTTGATTTTGTTGATCTGGTTCTTCTCTCTCTTTTTCTTAATGAGTCTGGCCAGTGGCTTGTCAATTTTGTTTATCTTTTCAAAGAACCAGCTTTTTGTTTTATTTATCTTTACTATTGTTTCTTTTGTTTCTTTCTCATTTATTTCTGCTCTGATCTTTATGATTTCTCTTCTTCTGCTGGCTCTGGGATGTTTTGTTCTTCTTTCTCCAACTGTTTTAAGCGGAGAGTTAGGTCATCTGCTTCATATTTTCCTAGTTTCTTGAGGTGGGATTGTATTGCTATAAATTTCCCTCTTAGAACTGCTTTTGCTGTATCCCATAGGTTTTGCACTGTCATGTGTTCATTGTCATTTTCTTCTAGGAATTGTTTAATTTCTCCTTTGATTTCCTCAATGATCAGTTGGTTTTTTAGGTATGTATTGTTTAATCTCCACTGGGTCATTTTTGTTTCATTGGGCATTTCGGTTTTTCTAAACTGGATGTTGTACTTTGTCGAAGGCTTTTTCTGCATCTATTGAGATGATCATGTGATTTTGTCTTTCAACTTGTTGATATGGTGTATCACGTTGATTGATTTGTGGATGTTGAAGAAGCCTTGCATGCCTGGCATGAACCCGACTTGATCATGATGTATGAGTTTTTAACATGTCATTGAATTCTGTTTGCTAGGATTTTGTTGAGGATATTGGCATCTAAGTTCATCAGTGAAATTGGCCTATAGTTTTCCTTTTTTGTTGTCTTTGCCTGGTTTGGGTATCATGGTGATGGTGGCCTCGTAGAATGTGTTTGGGAGTTTTCCTTCCTGTGCAATTTTTTGAAAGAGTTTTAGAAGGACAGGCATTAGCTCTTCTTTAAATGTTTGGTAGAATTCGGCTGTGAAGCCATCTGGTCCTGGGCTTTTATTTTTGGGTAGATTTTAATCACAAAGTTGATTTCTGAGCTTGTGATTGGGTTGTTCAAAGTTTCTGTTTCTTCCTGGCTCAGTCTTGGGAGATTAATCCTGTCCAAGAAACTGTCCATTTCTTCCAGGTTGTCCAGTTTGTTGCCATAGAGTTGCTCATAATAGTCTCTTAGAATCCTTTGGATTTCTGCATTATCTGTTGTAATCTCTCCTTTTTCGTTTTTGATTTTGTTGATCTGGTTCTTCTCTCTCTTTTTCTTAATGAGTCTGGCCAGTGGCTTGTCAATTTTGTTTATCTTTTCAAAGAACCAGCTTTTTGTTTTATTTATCTTTACTATTGTTTCTTTTGTTTCTTTCTCATTTATTTCTGCTCTGATCTTTATGATTTCTCTTCTTCTGCTGGCTCTGGGATGTGTTTGTTCTTCTTTCTCCAACTGTTTTAAGCGGAGGGTTAGGTCATCTGCTTCATATTTTCCTAGTTTCTTGAGGTGGGATTGTATTGCTATAAATTTCCCTCTTAGAACTGCTTTTGCTGTATCCCATAGGTTTTGCACTGTCATGTGTTCATTGTCATTTTCTTCTAGGAATTGTTTAATTTCTCCTTTGATTTCCTCAATGATCAGTTGGTTTTTTAGGTATGTATTGTTTAATCTCCATGTGTTTCTGTTTTTAGGGGTTTTTTTTTGGTAGTTGATCTCCAGCCTCATTGCATTGTGGTCCGAGAAGATGGTTGATATAATTTCGGTTTTCTTGAACTGACTGAGGTTAGATTTGTGGCCCAAGATGTGGTCTATCCTGGAGAATGTTCCGTGAGCGCTTGAGAAGAAAGTGTATTCTTCTGCTTTTGGATGGAACGTCCTAAAGATATCGATGAGGTCCATCTTTTCCAGTGTGGCATTTAAGGCTTGTGTTTCTTTATTAATTTTCTGTTTTGTTGATCTGTCCATTGGTGTGAGAGGAGTGTTAAAGTCTCCTACTATTATTGTGTTATTGTTGATTTCTTCTTTTATGTCTGAAAGTGCCTGTCTTATGTATTGAGGTGCCCCTGTGTTGGGTGCATAGATATTCATGACTGTTATGTCTTCCTCTTGGATAGATCCCTTAATCATGATGTAGTGACCTGCCTTGTCTCTTAGAATCTTCTTTACTTTAAAGTCTATTTTGTCTGATATAAGGATTGCTACTCCAGCTTTCTTTTGATTTCCATTTGCATGAAATATCTTTTCCAGCCTTTCACTTTCAGTCTATGAGTGTCTCTAGGTCTGAAGTGGGTCTCTTGTAAACAGCATATATATGGGTCTTGCTTCTGGATCCATTCAGCCAGCCTGTGTCGTTTGGTTGGAGCATTTAGTCCATTTACATTCAAAGTAATTATTGATACGAATGTTCCTATTGTCATCTTCTTAGAAATTTGGGGTTTGATTTGTAAGGCTTCTCCTACTCTTGTATTTATTGGCTATATCAGGTCCTTTAACACTTGTTGTAGGGCTGGTTTTGTGGTACAGAATTCTTTTAGTTTTTGCTTGTCTGTGAAGCTTTTGACTTCACCAACGATTTTGAATGAGATTCTTGCTGGGTAGAGAATTCGTGGTTGCAGGTTATTCTCTTTTAGCCGTTTAAATGTATCTTGCCATTCTCTTCTGGCCTGTAGGGTTTCTGTTGAGAGATCCGCAGTTAAACGTATGGGGTTTCCTTTATATGTTATTTGTTGTTTGCTCCTAGCTGCTTTTAGTAATCTGTCTTTATATTTAGTCTGCATTAGTTTGATTAGTATGTGCCTTGGTGTGTTTCTTCTGGGGTTTCTCCTGTATGGAACTCTTTGTGCTTCTTGGACTTGGCTGACTCTCTCCTTTCCCATGCTGGGGAAGTTTTCAACTATAACCTCTTCAAGAATTTTTTCATAGTCTTTCTTCTCTTCTTCTTCTTCTGGAACTCCTATAATTCTAATGTTGGTGCGTTTAATATTGTCCCATAGGTCTCTGAGGCTATCCTCAGTTCTTTTAATTCTTTGGGCTTTGTTCTGTTCTTCAGCACTTATTTCCACCATTCTGTCTTCCAGCTCACTTATCCGTTCTTCAGCCTCTGATACTCTACTGTTGAGACCTTCTATAGTATTTTTGAGTTCAGCAATTGAGTTGGTGGTCTCTATTTGCTTATTTTCATTTCCTGCATGTCTTTTCTCAACGCACTAATTTCCTCTAATATTCTGTTTTCGGTGTTTTGCATCCTCATTAGTATAGTTTTTCTGAATTCTCTTTCAGATAGCTTGTCTATCTCCTCCTCTGTCATTTGAAGTGGTGTTTCTCTAGCTTGGTCCTTCATTTGTACAGTGTTTCTCTGACGTTTCATTATTAGGTTAATTTTGGTTTCTTTGTGTGTGTCTGTGTGTATGGAGTTCTTATTCCCACCAGGCTTCTTGGTTGAATTCTCCCTTCCTTTGGGTTTTGTCCTTGTAGAATGGTTCAGTGGCTTGTGTCTTGGGTGGTGATAGACCTTGTTTACAGGTGAATAATCTGTAGTGTTGTATGTTCTTTGATAATCAGTGTGGGGTCTTGGAATCCGGGCTTCCGCTTCGAGGATCCTTGGTTTGATGATTGGTCAGGGAGTGTAGGCTCTATGTCTGGTTTGCTATGGTGTTCTGTGATACTAGTTCACACACTAGCATCCGCTCCTCGCGGCGTCCGCGGCTCCTCGCGGCGTCCGCGGCTCCTCGCGGGCGGGTTCCGGCGGCTCCTCGCGGCGGGCGGGTTCCCCATTCTTTGGTTTTAATATCTTAATTTAGTATTTAATATTTAGCATTTTAGATGTCACAAATGTCTATTTAACCACCTAGGCAATTTAGAGAGCAATTAATAATTAAATACTATTTTCAGTAACATCAATAAACTTTGCAGAACAGTAAAACAAAATGAGCTATCTGAAGACATATGTGTTTAAAATAAATATACTTTTGCATGGGGAAGAAAAATACATTTTTCTCTGTCCTTCTAGGTTCTTGGTTGAGGGTCCCTCTTCTCTGCCACCACTAGAAAAAAAAAAAAAAAGTGGATAAACAGGGAAAAGCACACTGGAATGTAATCACATGTATACCTCCTCTATACACAGGAAATACTCAGGAAAACTGAATAACTCCCAGTTAGGCCAGAGCCAGCTCTTTAAATATTCTATCCAGCTAAAGACAAAAGAAGATGCTACTGGAGAAGGCAGTGTGGGAGATGACCAGGCAAAGCATAGCATGTAGGGTAAGGTTGTCATAGTATGTAGGGTGAGGTTGTCATAGCATGAAGGGTAAAAGTTGTTGTCTTCTCCATTATTAAGAGTTTCAAGATTTAAAATCATCCTCCTCTTCCTGGTATAGAGAAGGAGACACCCTTATAAAAGAGATTTTCCTTATAAATGTAAATGCTTCGTACACTTCTACAGAATAACTTCTACTTGATTTTCAGATCTTCTCCTGTGTCTGCTTGTTTTAAAAATTATCAGCTCAAAATGATCCTATGCCAAAGAGGCATATTGGGGGGTGGCAAATTCTCCTCCCTTTCATTTTAAAAGAGTGAACTAAAGTAACATCCATGAGCAGAAACTTCTTTGGCATTTCATGTCTAGGTTCTCTTTAGCAATAATTGGAATTGCTATAAGTAGCCATTACTTTTATCTCACACTGGGAGATCGTTTAACTTGAGTTTTTGTACTGTGAGCACTGACTTCACAGTCCAGAGTTCTAATCTCTAAGTGACTTTTTCTTAACTTTTTAAAATGCGTATTTGTTTATTCATTTCTTTTGGCTTTGTGTGGTCTTCGTCATTGCACAGGCTCTTCTCTAGTTGTGGCAAGTAGGGGCTACTCTTCAGTTGCAGTGCATGGGCTTCACATTGTGGTGGCTTCTCTTGTTGTTATGCATGGGCTCTAGGCACACTGGCTTCAAAAGTTGTGGCACACGGCTCAGTGGTTTTGGCTGTTGGGCTCTAGAGCAGAGACTTAGTAATTGTGCCAGGCCCATAGCTTGGTCGCCCCAGGGCTTGTGGGGCCTTCCCAGATCAAGGATGGAATCTGTTGTTTCCTGCATCGGAAGGATTCTTTCATTTTACACCTTCTTTACAGCTCCTCTTCAATTTTTGAATGAGTGTTTGGCGTTAGCCATAGAGCCTGAGCTTCCCATGTACTCTGTGCATAAAGAATCCACCTAAAATGCAGGCGATGTGAATTCGATGCCTGGGTTGGGAAGATTCCCTGGAGAAGGAAATGTCCATCCACTCCAGTGATTGAGAACAACACATTGCACCTTCCTTTGCAGAATACGAATCCAAAAGGGTACTTGAAATGTACTGTATTTTAGTACCTTTCTGGCTCTTTTCACTTCTCACACTTTATGGCTCTCTGTAGTGAAACTATAAGGGTATGAGTTTGCTTTATACAGTACTTTTCCTATTATCTGACTTTTGATGTGATGATTAAGTTGGTCATCTGGTGGAAATAATGAACATAACTCTCATACAGAAATAGCACAATTCCAAGAAAATATGATTCAGTTATCGTCATGGTAACTACAGGGCTTCCCTGGTGGTCCAATTGGTAAAGACACTGCCTTACAGTGCAAGGGCGCCGGTCTGATCCCTGGCCCAGGAGATCCATGCACCACAGAGTGGCTGGACGGATGGGGCCAATTCCGATCTGCAGCTCTGAGCATATGCCAGCCATTGCTCTGTGACAATAGAGGCCACTGCGATGTTCTCTTTAGCAATTGGAGCATTTTTTTGGACGTTTAACTTGAGTTTTGTACTGTGAGCTCCAGAGTTCTAATCTCTAAGTGACTTTTTCTTAACTTTTTAAAATGCGTATTTGTTTATTCATTTCTTTTGGCTTTGTGTGGTCTTCGTCATTGCACAGGCTCTTCTCTAGTTGTGGCAAGTAGGGGCAACTCTCTGGTTACAGTGCACAGGCTGCTCATTGTGGTGGCTTCTCTTGTTGTGAGCATGGGCTCTAGGCACACTGGCTTCAAAAGTTGTGGCACACGGCTCAGTGGTTTTGGCTGTTGGGCTCTAGAGCAGAGACTTAGTAATTGTGCCAGGCCCATAGCTTGGTCGCCCCAGGGCTTGTGGGGCCTTCCCAGATCAAGGATGGAATCTGTTGTTTCCTGCATCGGAAGGATTCTTTTACAGTCACCTTCTTACAGCTCCTCTTCAATTTTTGAATGAGTGTTTGGCGTTAGCCATAGAGCCTGAGCTTCCCATGTACTCTGTGCATAAAGAATCCACCTAAAATGCAGGCGATGTGAATTCGATGCCTGGGTTGGGAAGATTCCCTGGAGAAGGAAATGTCCATCCACTCCAGTGATTGAGAACAACACATTGCACCTTCCTTTGCAGAATACGAATCCAAAAGGGTACTTGAAATGTACTGTATTTTAGTACCTTTCTGGCTCTTTTCACTTCTCACACTTTATGGCTCTCTGTAGTGAAACTATAAGGGTATGAGTTTGCTTTATACAGTACTTTTCCTATTATCTGACTTTTGATGTGATGATTAAGTTGGTCATCTGGTGGAAATAATGAACATAACTCTCATACAGAAATAGCACAATTCCAAGAAAATATGATTCAGTTATCGTCATGGTAACTACAGGGCTTCCCTGGTGGTCCAATTGGTAAAGACACTGCCTTACAGTGCAACGGGCGCCGGTCTGATCCCTGGCCCAGGGAGATCCCATGCACCACAGAGTGGCTGGACGGATGGGGCCAATTTGCCGATCTGCAGCTCTGAGCATATGCGCCCGGAGCCATTGCTCTGTGACAATAGAGGCCACTGCGATGGGAGGCCCACACGGGCCAGAGAACAAAGACGGATGAAAATGGACAAATGAAAGACCAATAGAAGTGGCCCGCCTGCTCCCCTCCCTCCCCAACACGACCCCTCCCAAAATAACTAAATAAATAAATCTTTAAAAAAAACAAAACAAAGGTATGGGGACCAAACATCCACCATGCTTAAGGATAACACTTTAGGGTGCATCCTGCGTAATTGAAAATCTTTTAGATAATTTAACAAATAAACAATAGAGCACTTGTACTGGTAATGTGCTTGATGCTGAAGAGTGAGCTCAAGGCTATCTTTCAAAAGGAACCTATATTATTCAGTATGCTGTGATCATTCAAATTAAATATCAGCATATAGGGTCTATTAGGACCATTGTCAATTATTATTCAAAGTAATTGAATTCTATGTTTTATATATCTTTAATTTTTGTAGTTTCCTAGCAAAATCTTTACAGAATAACTTACCTTTCCTTACTACTTTAGCCATTTAGTGCCTTTTAGTTTTAGACTAGATAATCAGATTAATTTTATTGAAATATAGTTGATTTACAATGCTGTGTCAATCTCTACTATACGGAAAAGTGTCATATATACATGTGTGTGTGTGTGTGTGTGTGTGTGTGTGTGTAGATATATATACTTTTAATATCCTTTTCCTTTATGACTTATCACAAGAGATTGAATATAGTTCTCTGTGCTACATGGTATAACCTTGCTGTTTATCCATTCTAAACGTAGTAGTTTGCAGCTACCAACACCAAACTCCCAACTCCCAGTGTATCCATCTTCCTCCTCCCTTCAATCTTGGCAACCACAAGACTGTTCTCTATGCCTATGAGTCTGTTTCTGTATTTTCTTTACAAGTCCCTATGGGTATACATTTTATTTTATTTTATTTTATTATATTTTAAACCTTTATTTTACTTTTAACTTTTACAGAGTTTTGTTGTTTACAGATATGTATGTTCCCAGAGTAGTCATATGTATATCTCCCCCTTCCCATCCCTCCCGACCATCACACAGCACCCCTGAAGGATCCCCTTTTCTCACAGAGCAATGACTAGAGCTATTTTCTTCACTTATGATAGTACAGGCCTTCATGCTACTTCCTTTACGCCTCCCACCTTCTGTTCCTTCCCCACTATGTCCATATGCCCACTGTCCATGTCTGTCTTTTCGTCGCTTCACTGTGCCACATGATGATGTGCCATCATCACCATCCTACTAGATTCCATATATATGTGTTAATATACTGTATTTGTCCTTCTCTTTCTGACTGACTTCACTTTTGATGATACGTTCTAGATCCAGTCACCACATTAGAGCTGATTCTTCTGCATTTTCTTTATAGTTGTGTAGTATTCCATTGTATATATGTACCAGAGCTTTTGGATCCATTCGTTCGTCGATGGGCATCTAGGTTCCTTCAAGTTCTAGCTATTGTATAGAGAGCTGCAATGAACATTGGGGTACAGGTGCTTCTTTCAGATTTGATTTCGTCAGGGTATAAGCCTAAGAGTGGGATTGCTGGGTCATAGGGTGCTTCTATTTTTAGTTTTTTAAGAAATCTCCAGCCTTTCTTCCATAGAGGCTGTATCAATTTACACTCCCGCCAGCAATGCAGGAGTGTTCTCTTTTTTCCACAGCCTCTCCAGCATTTATTGTCGCTAGACTTGTGGATGACGACCATTCTGATGGGTGTGAGGTGATATCTCATTGTAGTTGTGATATGCATTTCTCTAATCATTAGTGAAGTTGAACTTTGTTTCATGTGCTTTTGGGCCATTTGTATGTCATCGTTGAAGAGGTGTCTGTTTAGGTCCTTTCCCCATTTTTTGATTGGGTTGTTCGTTTTTCCTGTGCTGAGTTGTCTGAGTTGCTTGTAGATTTTGGAGCTTAATTCTTTGTCTGTTGTTTCATTTGCTATGATTGTTCTAGGGTCCTGGATCGAGGGTGTTCCTGGGGCCATATCGATATAACAGTCACCTCAGGAGAGCTGACTGGAGCGTCGCTGTTCCTCACTTTTCTCCCCGACATCCCAGTGTGTTCTCCTCCATGCTTTCCCTCTGCAGGCCTCCGTTCACCCCGAGTCTTTGGGAAAATCTCC
>JAIOJX010000018.1:9311108-9337478 GCA_022376925.1 Tragulus kanchil | reverse complement strand
ATAGAAAAAAACTTTGTAAGCCAACCCTGGGGGGAGTCCGGGGGAACCAAAGGGAATGGAAAAGAAGCTTTGGTCATTTCAAGGGAAAAATCCCTCCCCCTTTAAAGAAAGGGCGGAAGGGGGGGAACCTGGGTAAAAGGGTGGGTTGGCTCTAGAAACATCTTTAAAAATAAAAAAATAAAAAAAAAAATTTTTAAAAAAAAAAAAAAATAGGGGAATCTTTTAAAATTAAAAAAATAAAAAATGAACAAAATGAAAAAAAAAAAAGAAAAAAAAAATTGGAACCAAACCAATTTGGGAGGGAAGAACAGGGAACCAAAAAATTAAAATTTTAAAAAGAAAAGCATTTTCATTTGGGGGAAAAAAGGGGGTCCAAACAAAACTTAGCTTTCGGGAAAAAAAATTAAAACCCTTTGGGTAAAAGGGGCAAAATTTTTTCTTTTAGGGAAAAACCCCTAAAACAAAATAAATAAAAAAAATAAAAAAAAAATTTTAAAAATTAAAAAAATTTTGAAAAAAATAGGGAAAAAGGTTCCGGGGTTTTAAAATAAAAAAAAATAAATTTAAATTTTAAAAATTGGGGGGACTTAAATGCCAAAAAAAAAAAAAAAAAGGGAAAAAGGGGAAAAATCCCATCAAAAAATTTAAAGGAGCAAGAAAAGGACAAAAATTAATTTCCCAAAAGTTTTGGATTAAATTTCCTCGAAAGAAAAAAAATTGGTTTAAACCCAAAGGGCAAAACAAAAGCTTTTAAAAATAAGAAAAAAAAAACCTTATAAAAGGGAAAAAAATTTTCTTTCAAAAAGGGAAAAAAAATTTTTAAAACAAAAGGGAAAAATTAAAGGGGTTAAAAGGAAATCTTTCTAAAAAAAAGTTTTTAATTTGGGAAAAGTAAGCCCTTCCCCCCAAAAACCTTTAAAAAGGGTTAAAATAAAATTTCCACAATTTAAACCGGGGAATAAGAAAATGTAACAGGTTTCCGGGAACTGAAATTTTAAAAATTGGGGTTAAACCAAGTGCCTCGGGAAACATTTTTAAAAAGAAAAAGGCCAAAAAAAAATAAAAAATTTTTAAAAGGAAATAAAAATGGTAAACCCATCCCATCAGCCCTTTTAAATTTAGAAAGAAAAGGGCTTTAATTCTAATTTCGGGAAAGTAAAAATCCTCAAAGGTAGAAAAAGGGGTTGAAACTTTAAAAAAAGGGGAAACCCCAAAGGGGTTTAAAGTGTTTGGGAAATTAATTATAAAATTTGGAAAAAACCACCTCAAAATGGCCCAATTTTCCTTTAAAAAAATGGGAAAAAAATTCATTTTAAAAACCCAGGAGGGGAAGAACAATTTTAATTAAAATTTAGAACCGGGGCTTAAAGGCCCTGAAATGGGGGCCCTAATAACCCCAAATTTTTTTAAATTTTTTGGGGGAAAACAAAAATTTAAGGGGCAAAAAAATGAAAATGAAAATTTTAAAAAAAACACTAAAAAAAACCCGGGGGTTTATCCCGCCAAAACTTAAAAGGAAATTTTCCAAACTTTAAAGGGTTTTGGAAAAAATGGGGGAAAATTTTCCCCAAAATTTAAAACTGGAAACATTTTTAAAAAAAAGGGAAAAAAAAAGAAAAACAGACAAAAGTAAATTTTTTTTAAAGAGGAAAATAAAAAAAAGAAAACCTCCCAAAAAAATACAACTTCCCAATTAGAAACAAAAGTTTACTTCGGAAATCGGGGGAAGTAAAAAATCCTTTTTTAAAAGGTTTTACATTAAACGGGGGTGAAGATTTTCTCTGGGAAGGAAAAATTTGAACAAAAAACAAAAAAAAAAGGTTTAAATGGGGGAATTATAAACTTGAAAAGGGGGAAAAAATTAAAAAAAATTTCAGCTTGAAACCCCAATTTTTCCCTGGTGGTCCAATGGGTAAAAAGTTCCCTTTTGCATTAAAAACCCTTTTTCCGTTTTTCCCTGGGCCCGGGAAGTTTTCCCACGGGGCCTTGGCCCAAAAAGAAAAATTTTACCCTTTTAAAAATTTTCCCCAGGGCCATGCCCCAAATAGGGGCCAACCTCAATTTTGGAAGGGGGCCCAAAAAGGGGAATAAACATTAATGAAAAAAAATTTATTTTGAAAAAAAATTTTTTAAAAAAAACATTTAAAAAAAGGGAAGCCCAAAAAAAGCATTAAGGGCAATTTTCCAAAATTTTGAAAAGGAATTTTTTCCAACCCCCCCTTTTTCCTCAAGCCCGGTTTTTCCCTGGTTCTCCCCCCGGAGGGAAATTTACCAAATTTCTTCCCCTTAAACCGGGGGGTTTTCCCAAGGAAAAAAAAAGGTAACTTTCCAACTCTTCACTGGTTAAAGTAATTATTTTTGAAAGTTACAAACAATCCCCCACAAAAAAGAAAGGGCCCAAGTAGAAAAAAATTTAAATTCAGGGAAATTTTAAAAACCCCGTAAAAATTTCATCCATTCAATTAGGAATTTAAAAGTAAAAAAAATTGGGGAAAGGGCATTTTCTGGGATGGAAAAGAAATTGCCCCCCGCAAAACCCAAAACCCCAAAAAAAAAATTTTTTTCCAAAATTTGGGGGAAAACCTTTAATAAAACTTGAAAAGGGGGAAAAAGGTTTAACCCCAAACCAAACACTTTTTTCAAAATGGGGAAAAATGAAAAACCCTGAAAGGGAAAATCCCAGTTTGGTCCCGGGTTTTTTCTTTTTTTAAAAAACCCTTTCCTTTCCTATTTTCGGGCCCCTCCCTTGTTTTTTGAAAAAAATTGGGCCAAAAAAACCCTTTAATTCAAAAAAAAAAAGAAATCTTTTTAAATTTCCCCCTTTAAAACTTCGACCCCAAATTTCAATTTTCCATTAATTTAAAACAAAGGTTAAAGGAAGGGGGAAATAGTTACCATTTTAAAAAAACATTTCCCATTTTTCACCCAAAGGCCCTCTTTTTTAAATTTAAATTCCCCAACCAGGATCCCCCCAAAACCAACAGTAATTTCCCCTTTAACAATAATTTTAATTAAATTTTTTTCCCCCTTTTTTCCCTTTTTTTAAAAAAGGTTCTGAAGCACCTTTTATTGGGAAATTTAGGGAAAAACCCCAAAAGGGGAAACTTTTTGGGAAAATAAACTAACCTTGGATCGGGGGTTGGGGGGTTAAAAAAATTAATAGATAAAAGGTTTTTCCAGTTTTTTTTGTTCACTTTATACAGAAACCCTTAATTTTAATTTTTTGGGAAAGTACAAAACACAAAAATTAAAAAGGTTTGGGGACAAAAAGGGGAAAAATTTTAATTTCCCCAATTTTCCCAGAAAGGTAAACCTTTCCCCAAAAGGTAGCAAAGGAAATGTTTTACATTAAATTTAGGAAAGAAAATAAAAAAAAAATTTTTAAAAGGGGGAAATTGGGAACTTACTACTAGAGAGTGGTTTAAAAAAAAGACCATTTCGGCTTTTGCCCAAAAAGGGGAAAAATTTTTAAAATTTTTTTTTCCCAAAATTTCAGTTCTAAAAACCCCCTTTTAAAAATTTTAACCAAAAATACGGGTTGGAAGGGGTTTTAAACCCAAAACACTTTAAGGGGGAAAAGGGAAACATGCCCCCTTTTTTAAAAGGAAAAAGGGAAACGTTCTAAAATAAATTCGCATTTTTTTCATTTGGGTTTTTCCTTGTATTTGAAACCGGACCATTCTTTTCAACTTTAAAAAGGGTTCCCAAGGGTTTTTAAAAGGACCTAAACCTTGGGGCCCTTTTTTTTAATAAAAAATAGGGGGGCTTCAAAAAGGGGGGAAACAAAATTAAAAATTAAAAAAATAAAAAATAAAAAAAATTTTTTAAATTTCCCCAAAAAAAAAAATCTTCTGGCAAAAAATTTTCTTTTTGTAATTTCAATTTTAAAACAAATTTAAATTTTTTTAAAATCATCCCCTCCCTTTTTTCCTTTTTAAAAAAAAAATTTAAATTTTCCCTGAAAGGGGTTTTTCTTTTTTTTTTTTTTTTTAATTATTGAATCACCCTTTTTAATTTTTTCCTTTCCTCCGGGCCCCTTTCTTTCCTTTTGGGGAACTGAAAAATTCTTTAATTAAAAAATTTTCGTCCAAAGGGGGTTTTGGCCGGGGTTTAAGTTTGTTCCCTCCTTTTCCCCCAGGCCCCGGGGGCATCAAATTTTGGGAAGGTTTTTGGGGAAAAAACCCTTTTAAAAAAAATTTCAAAAAGCGGGAAAACCTTCGGAAAAAGCCAAAAATTTTAAAAAATTGAAAAATATTTTTAAAGGTTAAAACAAAATTTTTGTAATGAATTTTAAAGGGAAAATTTTTAGTTAAAAAAATTTATTCCTTTGGGGGATCCTTATAAAAAAACCCGCCTTGAATTGAAGGGGCTTTTTGACCCCCTTCCCGGGAAGACCCCGTCCCAGGAGGGGCTCCCAAAAAGGCCAAACATTTAGCCGTCCTCGGGGAAAAGTGTGTCTCCTGAAAAAAGAACCCCTTTGGGGGGCCCAAAAAGGAAAGGACAAAGTGGAAATAAATGAAAGCCTTTTTCCAAGGCCCCCAGAAAAAAGGAAAAAAGAATTTCCCAAAAATTCATTTAAATTAACGGGGAAGCTAGAAGTAGCCAAAAAGGGAGAAAAGACCAATTTCTGGATTTAGCACCCCTTTTTGTACTCTTTAAAGTTATTGAGGACTCCAAAAATTTTTCTTTACTTGATTTTTCTATTCATATTAAGCATTTTAAAAATTTAAAAGGGAAATTTTTTCAAAGAGATATTTCTTTGCTCTATAAAATAACAGCCATACACATATAGATGATGATAATTAACATTTTTATTAAAGAGACCCTTTTTCCCCCAAAAATGTCATGAGTGGAACTGTCATTTATACAAACCTCTTTAATGTCAGACTTGATGGAAACAGTTGGATCTTCATATGTGTTTCTGCTTACATTTTGATCTGTTTCTCTGGTTGAAATATATGAATTTAGGATTCCCTGGTAGCCCAGTGGCTAAGACTCTGTGCTCCCAATTCTCGGGACCTGGCTTCAATCCCTGGTCGGGGAACTAGCTCCCACATACCATCACCAAGCCCCAGTGCAACCAAATAAATACTTTTTTTAAAGAAATTAAAAAAAAAAGAAATAAATAAATTTTAAATCTGTGCCCACTCAAATATGTAATTAGAAGATTGAGGAGGGGTTTTTCACAGCCTTTTGAAATCATTGTACTTATTCTTCTTTTATGTTACAACAAAACTCAATAAGTGGCATTTTCTGAAAGTTTTGGCACAAAGGGAAAATTTGAAGCCCTATCAAACAATTCTCTGTACTTGGCTAAAGGAAAATCCATTGAGTGGATCCTTTATCTATGTACGGGAAAATTCATTGGTCATCGGAGAGTCTGGCTCACAAAATTATGTAGACTTTAAAAATGGTGACTCATTTCAAGATCATACAATTTCAAAAATCATGGTTGTTCATATCAGCACAGGTCTCATTGGGTAAGTATACGTTTTAGAAAATGATCAAGCTCATGGGGTAGGTAAAAGCTTTCCCAAATCCAAAATCTTCATTGAACACGTCAACTCTTACCTTTAGAGCAAATGCGTCATTGTTTTCTTTGAAAGGACAGATTCACTTAGTTCTTTTTTGAAAAAGTTTTCCAAATATCCTGGGCTGAATAACCATTGTTTGGCAGTAGTTCAATTTAAAAAAGGAGTGGTTTGGAGAAAACATTTTGGTCAGCTCACAACTCAGTCATATGAGTGCTTTGCAGCTACTTCCCATTGGAACTACAAGGAACAGGAAAAAAAAAAAGTGTGTAGAGATTTAACAGAATTAATCTCACTGCTCCATAAGAGAGTCCTAAATGAAACTGGCTTTTTCTTTTACTGAAAATGCAGGGATGTATAGTATTTGATAGGGCTAGCTGCTTCTGTCTTAGTTGGTGTTATGGTGCCATTTGTCTTTTCCCCCATCGTTGCTTTTAAACCAAGTGGATATGTCAACAGAGTGAATTTTTCAAATAATGTCTACATACTTTTAGGAAAATAGTTATGGCCTCAGGGGCCCCCTGAAGGAATCTCAGGCACCAGTGCTTGGAAATCGTAGTTTGAAAACTGTAGGACTCGATCAATGATCTTCAGGCTTTAATATGCATGAACATTACTTGGGAAACCAGTTAAAACATTGAACTTCCTGGACCTCATTCCCTGTTTCCGTATGTCTGCGGTGAGGATTGGGAAGCTGCAGTTGAACAAGTTCTGTGCGTTTTTTGACCTAAACCGGGGGCCATACTTTTAGGAGTACTAGACTGGCGTTTGGTTACAGCTTGATCAGAGTTATGGATGGCCACGGAGTTTGAAGACAGTGCTCCAAGTACATAAAGAAGGTGTCAGTCGATCCGTCGTGCCCGACTATTTCCTTATGAGGCTCTCACTATTACTGTGATAGTGCTACCCTATTTTCTATACAGCAGGAACTAAAACACCATTAAATACCAACTATAATAACTGACTATACTAAAACTTCTGACTATGTGGATCACAACAAACTGGAAAATTCTTAAAGACATGGGAATTCCAGACCACTTTGTCTCCTAGAAACCTGTATGCAGGACAAGAAGCACCAGTCAGCATCAGACATGGAACAATGTACTAGTTCCAAACTGGGCAAGGAGTACATCAAGGCCATATAAGGACACCCTGATTATTTGACTTCGATGCAGAGTCCATCACATCACATAAAATGTCAGGCTGGATGAAGTTCAAGCTGGAATCGAGATTGCTGTGAGAAATACTAGTAACCTCAGGTATGCAGATGACACCACCCTTATGACAGAAAGCAAAGAGGAACTAAGGAGCCTCTTGATGAAGGTGAAAGAGGGCAGTAAAAAAGCCGGCCAAACACTGAACATTCAAAATAGGAAGATCATGGAATCCAATCCCATCACTTCATAGCAAATAAAAGGGGAAATGGAAAGAGTGACAGACTGTATTTTCATGGGCCCCAAATCTCTGCAGTGACTGTAGCCACAACATTGAAAATGCCTGATCCTTGGAAGAAAGCTCCGACAAACCTAGGCAGCCTATCAAACAGCAGACACCATTTTGCAGACAAAGGGCCAACTCAGTTCAGTTCCATTGCTCAGTCATGCCTGAGTTCTTGCAATTCCATCAACTGCAGCACATCAGGCTTCCCTGTCCTTCACAATCTTCTGGAGCTTGCTCAAACTCATGTCTATTGAGTCATGTCCAGATGACTCAGTGATGTTTTCCCAACCATCTCATCCTCTGTAGTCCCTGTCTCATTTTGCCTCCTATTTTTTCCCAACATCGGTCTCTTTTCCGGGGAGTCATCTGTTCCAATCAGGTGGCCAAAGTATTGGAGTTTCAGCATCATTCCTTCCAATGATGCTGGGTTGATTTCCCTTCAGATTGACTGGCTTGATCTCCTTGCAGTCTACGGGATTCTCAAGAACTTTCTCCAGCACCGCATTTCAAGGGCGTCGATTCTCTGGTGCTCAACCTTCTTGATGGTTCAGCTCTCACACCCATACATGACTAATGGGGAAAACCACAGCTTTGACTATATTGACCTTTGTCACCAATGTGATGTCTCGTTGCGGTCTAGGTTTGCCATAGCTTTTCTTCCAAGGAGCAAGCATCTTTTACTTTCATGACTGCAGTCACCTAGGTCCATATAGTCAAAGCCATTCTTTTACCAGTAGTCATGTATGAATGAGAGTTGGACCATACAGAAGGCTGAGCACCAAAGAACTGAGGCTCTCAAACTGCTGGGAAGCCTCTTAAGAGTCTTTCAGACAGCAAGGAGCTCAAACCCAAAATCAATCCTAAAGAAAATCAACCCTGAATATTCATTGGGAGGACTGATACTGTATCTCCAATATTTTGGCCACCTGATGTAACGAACTGACTCATTGGAAGAGACCGTGACACTGGGAAAAAGAGAAGGCAAAGGAAGACAAGGAGGCAGAGGATGATCTCGATGGCATCACCAACTCAATGGACATGAGTTTGAGCATATTCTGAGTGACAGTGAAGGACAGGGAAGCCTGTTCTGCTTCTGTCCATGAGGTGACAAACAGTTGGACTGAGTGACTGAACAACACACACCAATAAAAATTAAAAAAACTCATCAAGTTGTATAATTTAAATATGTACAGTTTGTTTGGTGACATTTGTCTCAATGAGGCTGTTAAAAATGTAAAAGACTCAGTGAAACTATCTATGGCTGAGTTTTGAAATATTTTGTTTCCATTTGCAATCACATAGTCTAAGTCAAAGGTTAGAGATAGTTTTAAAAAAAAAAAAAAAAAAAAAAACGCCAGCACTGAAAACCTTCATTATATGTGCCAGAGAAAATATAACAAAGTATGATTTCTGCAATTTTCAAACAGCCTAATCACAATTAGATTTCTTTCATCGCTTACTTAATTCTATGTTCTTGTCCCACTAGCACTTGTGTTATTAATCTGCTATGGAACCTCAGCTGTTTCTGGTCTACAGACAGTACTAGAGAATTTGGGTTTTGTTTTTGGTACAAAGAATGTCTCAGAGTTCTCTGCATAATGCCAACTCAGGAGGCTGTGTTTCTGCTGCTCTTAGCCAGGCCCCTCTTCCCATCGAATTCTCTAGGCAAGAATCCTTGAGTGGGTAACCATTCTGTTCTCCAGAGGATTTTTCCCACCTAGGGATTGAACCCATCTCTCCTGCATTGGCAAGCAGAATTCTTTACCACAGAGACACCAGGGACACCCTCTACTCTTTCATGAACACACTAGACTGAGGTACTTCTAGACAAACTTGCTATTTGGGCAATGCATAAAACGAATTCTAAACTTGTCTTCGTATGATATTTGAAAGTGAGTAATTATATCTCTTTTCATATAAATACACCCACCCAGCTGAGCAGATTTTTTCAAAGTTTCAGTATATTTTATGGTTTATGTTGAGGGTCCTTATTTGTAGAAAATATAAAAAGATAATGAAGTACACTTTCTGGAAACTGTCTGGAATTTTCATGACCATTAAGTTTTGTTCTTTTTGCCTTCTCTTTCAATATGCAAAGCCAAACAGCTCAACACACATGAAAAAACTCTTTTGTACTTGAAGTGTAAATACTATGATTGTTCATGTACAATAATATTTCTTTGCTATTCATATTTCTAGCTTAGTCTTGAACATATACTAAATAAAATGTTTAAGCAAAGTTACTAATTCTCTTTCACTGAGAAAACTACAACCCAAATAATTGAGAAATGTCAGTTATCACCACAGAAGAACAATTATATTCTCTTATAAATGTCTCTATGGTATTTTGAGGTTTGTCATCTATCCGCTCTTTATTTAATACTCCCCTCTATAGTCGCATACATCATTGTTATATTATGTTAGAATGGCAATAATTCACATGATTGTTATCATAACTCTAAGGTCTAGACACTCGATAAGATAAAAAATACAGAACACACGTATACCCAGTCCTTTTGACTGAACTTTTAACATGTTGTTTTACCTAGAAATTACTCAAACATACAAAGGTTAATTCACTCTGTTTATATGTTATCCTCAGATCTTAAAGCTAAATAAAGATAATGTAAAATTTGCTTAATCTGAAATACCAAGCAAGGTCATTATTGTTACTATAAAATCATTTGTCACAATTATGATTCAGCCTAATTGAAGAAATACTTACAAATTGTTCATAACTTTGAACTATGTGAACATAACATTAGTATATCTGATCTATAGATGAGCATAAAAATTTGAGAAGTTTAGATAAACTGTTCTCTTCATAAAAAATAATCATAAATGTTAAAAAAATGTATGGTTTTATCATATGCCTCTCTTACATAATTAGAGAAATGAGGTAAAAATTGTTTTAAAACTTAAGTACTGAGCCTGAATTATCCAGGGGTATCCCTTGGTTCTTAAAGAAAAATGGTTTTGGGTTATTCACTTCTTTACAAATGTTCTTTCTTAAAATAATGACATATTTAATACATTTATTTTTTTCTGTGAAGCTAATACAAATGACCACAGGGGTCCGCCTCTGGGTCCATGGATCCACATGCACTGCACTATTTTTCTCCTAATAGGCCCTACTGACTTAACGACCTTCTGTCTCTGTGGGAATTCTCTTTGGCAAACCTGCAGAGCCAGGGCCTTGTCCGTAACTGCTGGTCCAGGGGCCAGCACTCGTTGCCCTCCTGCCTGAGAACCAGCCTCAGTCTTTTGCCTGAACCCCCTTTTGGGCTTCCAGCAGCCCCAGACTGAGGCCGCAGAGATGGGGCGTGTTGGCTTTCAGGGGCTCTCCGCAGTTGGGAGGGGTCGGAGGAGTCCTCACGAGGCCGGCTCAGCCAGGGCACAGCCAAAGTGCGTGCTGGGGCTCTCCGCCCGCACGAGGTCCCCCTTCACACAGCCCGCCATCTTGAGTGCCTGCGTGGGAACTGCCCAAGGCTGCAGAGCCGAGGTGTCCGTGCCCCACTTCTCCCTGGACTCTGGTCTGAAGAGCGATGGGGGAGGACTCTCACAGCCCCTGTGAGCAAGTGGAACTGGACTGAGCTAAAAGGGGAAAAAAAAGGTTCGACTTTATTGTATTACTCAGACTCAGTATTTCCTGCGCTTTGTTAATGGGTTGAGCGGGGAACGCCACATTCCTCTGCCTTGTGTCCTGCTCCTCGTGCTCGAGGGGCACCGAGCGGCCCGGATCATCTTGTGTCTCTGCGCCCTGCTGCATGTGGCCATCCTCCTGACAGCACGGGGTAGGAGCAGAACTTCCCCACCGCCTCAGTTCTGTCTTCTTCGATCCGGCCTCATGTAGCCCTGAGCAACTGACCCCAATTTAAGATATGGGGCCCAAATGTCAGCAAGAGGACAATGGCCATCAGTGTTCCAAAAAAGGTAAATGTTCCTCTTTGCTTCCAAATAGCCCTGTGTGTGTGGAGGATGGAAGACAATTACTGGGAATCCGTGTAAACCCTGAAGATCTTCCCTGTTGCAAGCTCGTAGGTTCCAGTAGAAGCTATTAGTTCTACGTTTTGGTCAGAAGTCTGTAGCAGTGCTTCTTGTGCCTCTGTGACTTGGGTCTGGGAAGTGAGTGCATAGCTCGTCAGGTTTTTGCTGTCTCTCATAAAACTTCTCCTGTCTGGGAGTCATTCTTCTTTGGCATTTGGGAGGGCCCACTGCCTAGGTCTGGGTGACTGAATAGATCAGCCACTCATCTATTTCTGACTAATCACTGACTGATCTCTATACAGTCATAATCCAGAGGCCTCGCTTCTCTGGATATCAGGGTGGCAGGATTTAGCAAGTAGAGTCTGAACTTGAATAGACATTGCAGGAATAGCTGTCCTATTCCCTTAGAACTTACGAAAGCCTGAACCTGGTACGGAGTCCGTATGATTGGCTGACCAAACATGAGCTATTCAGCTTCCTTTAGCAGGGTTGTAGCAGTTGTTAGCAGACAAGGAGGCCCCCCCTTGGTGGTGTGCTCTGATTATTCAGAGAAATAAGCAACCGCCTGAGTAAAGTGTCCCAGTTTGTAGGCTCAAGTCTTTCAGTGGCATTTCCCTTCTCTTATAAGGGTAAAGGTCAAAGGGTTGAGCTAATTCTGAGACAGCCAGGGAAGTGGCCTAGACTATTTTTTTTTTTTCACTTCTTCAAAGGCCCTTGTTGGGTTTGCATTGCATCCACCCTTTCCTTTCAGTTCTTCATACCGAGGCCTAGCTCTTAGACCACATTTAGGGATCCAGTTTTGAGAAAACCTTGCTGTTTCTGGGAATCCCTAAGCCGTGTCTTCAGTTTTAGGAGGAGAGAGGCTGAAAATGGTTTTTTTCCCTTTCCTGGGGTGGGCTTCTCTGGCCTGTGAAGCTAAGGCCTAGGTAGTGCATCCTAGTTTGCAGTATTTGAGCATTTTCTTGTCACCTATATGCTTTCTCAGGTGTAGGGTGGCTCCAATTTTTTCGGAGGCCTCCTTCATAGTGCTGATGCTTAGAGTCCCCTTTACATACCAGAGGAGGGTTCCTCAATGTGTTTAGCTAAATTTTCCCCCTAAAGATGGTGGGGCAGGATTTTATTTTATTATTTTTTTTTAGTGGAAAGCTTGGAGCAGAACCAAACAACAGTATTGTTTTTTGTTTGTTTGCTTGTTCATTTTGGCTTCATCAGACACCTTATGGAATCTTAGTTCCCCAACCAAGGCTTGAGCCCAGGTCCTCATCTGTGGTAGCATAGAGTCCTAACCACTGGATCAGCAGGGAGTTCCTTTTTGGGGATGTTATTTCAAATTGGAATAGAGTCTGTTTATAGTATTGTGTTGGTTTAAGTTGTAAAGCATAGTGATTCAGGGTTTTTTTTTTTTTTTTTTCAGATTATACCCCATTATAGTGATTATAAGATATTACATAATATTCCCTGTGAGATATATCTATACCTATATCTATCTATCTATCTATCTATCTATCTATCTATCTATCTTTTATATATATACATAATAAAATATATATATATTTTGGATATATATATCCATATAGATAATAAAAAATATATATCATTATTGTTCATCTATTTTAGGTATAGTACTTTGTATCTGTTAACATCATATTCTTCAGTTATTCCTCACTCCCGCACTCTTTTGGTAACCTTAAGTTTGTTTTCTATGTCTAAACGTCTACTGCTGTTTTGTGCCTGCGGCCATTTGTATTAATTTTTTAGATTCCACTTATAAATGACATCATACAGTGTTTGTTTTCTGTGACTTATTTCGCTGAGCTAAATATTGTCTAGATCCATTCATTTTGCTGCACATAGCAATATTGCTTTCTTTTTCTGGTTGAGTTATATTCCACTGTGTGTGTGTATAAAACACACACACACAAACACAAAACATCTTCCTAAATTAATCGTCTGTTGAAGGCACTTGGGTTGTTTCCATGTCTTGGCTGTTTACTGCTGATATGAACATTGGGGTGCATGCATCCTTTCAAATTAAAATTCTTGTTTTCCTAGACATATGCCTGGGAGAGAAATTACTGGATCCCATAGTAGTTCTATTTGTAGTTTTTAAAGGAATCTGCATAGTGTTTTCCGTAGTGGCTGTACAAAGTTACATTCCCACCAACAGTGTAGGAAGGTTTCCTTTTCTCCATACTATCTCCAGCATTTATTATTTGTAGACTTTTTCATGACTCTTCTGAATTGTATGAGAGACAATCTCATTGTGGTTTTTATTTGCATTTCACTCATAATTGGCAGCATTCAAACATATTTTCCTGTACCTATTGGCCCTCTTTGTGTCTTCTTTGGAGAAGTATCTATTTAGGTCTTCTGCCCATTTTTTGATTGGTTTGTTTTATGAATGTTCATCTGTATGAACTCTTTGTATATTTTGGAAATGAAGCCTTTGTCAGTCGCATCATTTGCAAATATTGGGTTCCACAAAGTTCACTTGGAGTTTTAATAAGATGGAAAGGAAACCCCGAATGAACTTTCTGGGCAACCCAATATTTTCTCGTATTCCGTGTTTCTCTTTACATTTTATGGATGGTTTCTTTCTCTGTGCAAAACCTTTTAAGTTTCATTTGGTCCTGTTTGCTCTCTGCTGATTGCTAGCGAGTTAGCAAAGTGAACTCCTTGAAAGAATAGTGTGGGCTTCTCCAAGCCTTCTCTCTTTCCCAGTAAATTTCCCATCAGCTAAGGAGGCTTATCTCTTCTGCATAGGATGCTCAGTCTGAGGCTTGACACATTTGCCTCTCAGGCTTAGGGTCGTCTTTGCCTTCAATGCCTTCCAGGGGTGGAAGTCCTGACCTTATACCTTTTTTCTGTCCTACCTGGTTAAGTGGAAATATTTCTTTCCTATACTCTGTGGTTGTATAGAATTGCTTCTACCAATATCCAGTTAGTTTTATATGAGAATCGCTCCACATGTGATGTATTTTTGATGTGTTTGTCAGGGGAGGTGGGCTCCATCTTCTACTCTGCCACCTTGATCCATTCTTGATCTCTAGTATTATTGTTTTTGTTGTGCATTTCGGTCCTGGCACTGAGGAGAAGCTATTTCTTGTGACTCTGTAGCTAGTGAATTACGAACGAAGTCATTGTTTAAATCTAGTACAGAGTACCAGGTTGTGGTAGACAGTAGAGTAGCCACCAGGGTACAGGTATTAGGGACTACTGGATACCTCTCGTCAGTGGTTTCTCTGAATGGGTAAGGTCCTGTACAATCCAGTATTCCTTACTGGGTTTCTTTATAGGGATAGTGGAAGTATTACAGGTCACTTCCAGTGAGTCGTTTTCTGCATCAGGTGGACAAAGTCTTGAAGCTTCTGCTTCAGCTTCATTCCTTCCTGTGGCTATTCAGGTTTGATTCCCTTTAGGACTGACAACTTTGATCTCCTTGCAGTCCAAGGGACTCGCAAGCATTTTCTCCAACACCACAGTTCAAAGGCATCACTTCTTTGGCGCTCAGCCTTCTTTATGGTCCAACTCTGACATCCACGCTTGACTACTTGGAACACCCTGACTATGACTATACAGTCGTCTGTTGGCAGAGTGATGTCTCTGCTTTTTTAAAGTGCTCTCTAGGTTTGTCATAGCTTTTCCTCCAAGGATCAAGTCTCTTTGAATTCCTTGGATGCAGTCTCTCTCCACAGTAATTTGGGAGCCCAAGAAAATAAGCCTGGCTCTGTTTCCATTGTTTGCTCATCTGTTTGCCCTGAAGTGATGAGACTGAATGCCACGACCTTCATTTTGTGAATGTTGAGCTTTAGGTGAGCTTTTCGCTCTCCGCTTTCAGGTTCACCAAGAGGCTCTTTAGTTCCTCTTGGCTTCTTGCCATACGGGGGGGTGTCATCCACATAGCTGAGGTTACTGGCATTTCTCCTAGCAGTCTTGATTATAGCTTGTGCTTCCTCCAGAATGGCATTTGGCATGATCTGCTCTGCATAGAAGTTAAATAAGCAAGGTGACAGTGTACCAACTTGAAGTACTCCTTTCCCGATTTGGAATCCGTTCCTTCTTCCATGTTGGATTCTGTTGCTTCTTGCCCTGCATACAGGTTCCTCAGGAGGCAGGCAAGGTAGTCTAGTATTTCCATTTCTTGAAGAATTCGCTATGGTTGACTTACACTTTAGCATAGTCAGTGAAGCAGTA
Source organism: Tragulus kanchil (assembly GCA_022376925.1). Lineage (NCBI taxonomy): Eukaryota > Metazoa > Chordata > Mammalia > Artiodactyla > Tragulidae > Tragulus > Tragulus kanchil. The sequence goes on along the minus strand of JAIOJX010000018.1, from coordinate 9,322,326 downwards.
GATGTATTTCTGGAATTGCTTTCTTTATCCATAATCCAGTGGCTATTGGCAATTTCATCTCTGGTTCCTCTGACTTTTCTAAATCCAGCTTGTACATCTGGAAATTCTCAGCTTCTATATTGTTGTGGCATACCTTCAAGAATTTTGAGCATTATCTTGATAGAATGTGAAATGATCCTAGTTGTATGGTAGCTTGAAAATTCTTTAGCATTGCCTTTCTGTAGATCTGAATGAAAACTGGCCTTTTCCAGTCCTGTGGCCATTGCTGAGATTTCCAAATTTGCCCCCTCCAGTATTGAATCTGTGCCCCTTGCTGTGGAAAAGCTAAATCTTCTTTATTTTAAAATTGTATTCTTATTATTTTAATTATGATATTCTAGAAAATAATAATTTGAAAATTTGAATGGGAGGATAATTGCTTTAGAGTGTTGTTATTTTTTTCTATAAATCAGTGTAAGTGCTGCAGAGAGGCCCCAGGTCCTCAAGAGGGTCTGGCCAAATCCCTGCCCGCCAGGATCAAGCCTTGAGTATAAGACTAGACTGTGTCCACCAGTCTACCTTACCTGAAGACAGACTCTTTTGCAAGGCTTTGGTAATAAAACGCTGAAGCTTTAAAAAATAAGTGTAAGTCACCTAAGGGGCCTATATCTGCTTTATCTTGAGCCTCCCTCCCATCTCACCCTGCTGTTCCACCCCCTAGTCCATCAAAGAGCACCAAGCTGACTCCCCATAGTTTAGCTTCCCACTTGCCGTTTATTTCAAACAGAAAATTGTGTCTATATGTCACGTCTCCTCTTTCAACTCATGCCCTGTCTTCTTCCCTGGAGTATCCATAGTTCCATTCTATAAATCTTCGTCTCTTCCCCCGACCTGCAAATACATTCAGCAGTACCATTTTTCTAGATTTCACGTTCATGCATGCTAAGTCACTTCAGTCATGTCTGACTATTTCCAACCCTATGGACCCTAGCCCACCAGGGATTTCCCAGGCAAGAGTGCTGGAGCAGGTTGCCATTTCCTCCTCCACTAGATTCCATATATATGCATTAATATAGGATATTTATTTTTATCTTTCTTACTTCACTTTGTATGACAGACTCTGTGTTCATCCACCTCCCTACAAGTGACCCAATTTTATTACTTTTTATCGTTGAGTAATATTCCATTGTATACATGTAAAGACTTCTTTATCCATGCATCTATTGATGGATATCTAGGTTGCTTTCATGTCCTGGCTATTGAAAATAGTGCTGCAGTGAACACTGATGTACCTATATCTTTTTTAAAAATTTAAATTTTTTTTTTAACTGAGAGAGAATTGCTTTACAGAATTCTGTTGTTTTCTGCCAAAGATCAAAATGAATCTGCCATAGGTATACGTATGTCCCATCCCCCTTGAACTTCCATCCTATCTCCTCCCATTCCACCCTGTAGGTCATCAGGGGGCCCCTGTTTCAGTTTCCTGAGTCTGAGCCATACATAAATTCCCATTGGCTATCAGTTTTACATATGCTAATGCCAATTTGCATGCTCCTATATCTGTACAACTTACCCTCGCCTTCTTCCCCACCCACCCTGCTCCTAAGTCTGTTCTCTGGATGCACTCTGTATAGTAGGCTCTAGCTTCACCCACATCATTAGAACTGACTCAGGTGTATTGCTTTTCATGGCTTAGGAATATTCCATTGTATATATGTACCACGGATTCTCTTTCCACTCAATGTTTGGTGGATATCCATGTTGCTTCCATGATCTAGCTATTGCAAATAGTGCTGCAGTGAACATTGGGGCACATATGTGTGTTTCAGTCGTGGATTCCTCTGGGCATCTGCTTAGTCGCAGGATTGCTGGGTCATATGATGGTGTTATTAATAATTTCTTAAGGAATATCCATATCATCTTCCATAGTGGCTGCATCAATGTACAATCCCACCAGTAGTGCAAGAGGCTCCCTTTTTCCATACACTCCCCGCATTTATTGTTTGTAGACTCTTTGATGATGGCCATTCTGACTGGTGTGAGCTGATGCTCATTGTCGTTTTGATTTGCATTCCTGTAATAATGAGCAGTGTTGAGCATATTTTCATGTGTTAGTAAGCCATCACTATGTGCTCTTTTGGGAAAAAAGAATGTTCAGGTGTTTTACCCACTTTTGACTGGGTTGTTTGTTTTTTTGGTACTGATTTGTATTTTGAAAATTAATCCATTGTTAGTTGTTTTATTTGCTGTTGTTTTCTACCATCTTGAGGATTGTCTTTTCGCCTTGTTTACACTTTGGCGTAAAAGAGCTTTTATGTTTTATTAGGTCCCACGTGTTTATTTTGGCTTTTATTTTCGTTACTCTAGTAAGTGGGTCATAAAAGATCTTGCTTTGATTCATGTACGTGAGTGTTCCACCTGTGCTTTCCTCTAATAGTTGATAGTTTTAGTCTTCCATTTAGGTCTGTAATTCATTGTGAGTTCATCTCTCTGTATGATGTTAGGAAGTGTTCTAATTTCGCTCCTTTGCACATAGCTGTCCAGTTTTCCCAGAACCACTTATTGAAGAGGCTATCTTTACCTCATTGTCTATTTTTGCCTCCTTTGTCAAAAATAAGGTACCCACAGATGCGTGGGTTTATCTCTGGGCTCTCTATATTGTTCCATTGGTCTAAGTTTCTGTTTTCCTGCCAGGACCATAGTGTCTTGACGACTGGAACTTTGTAGTATCATGTGAAGTCAGGAGGTTGAATTACCCGCTCCATTCTTCTTTCTCAAGACTCTTTTGTCTACAAACAAATTATGAATAGTGACAAATAGTGACTGCTGTGTTGAACTCGAGGAACTGGTTTTCTTCCGTTGGTTCAGCGAAACAGAAATGATTGAGTGTATCAATAAAGTATGTTTTATTCTGGGGAAAAATGACCTACTTTTCTGTTCAGGGTCTTTTGTGTATCCATATGAATTGTGAAAATTTTTTTATTAGTTCAGTGAAAACTGTCATTGGTAATTGGATAGGGATCACATCGACTCTGTGGATTGCATTTGGTAGTCTAGTCCTTTTCCCAGTATTGATTCTTCCAACCCAGGAACATGAAGTATCTCTCCCCCGTTTACGTCCTCTTTGATTTCTTTCATTGCTGTATAATTTTTGGTATACATTTCGTTTGCCTCTTTAGGCAGGCTGATTCCTAGATATTTTATTCTTTTGGTTACAGTGGTAAATGGGACTGATTCCTTGATTCTGCTTTCTGAAATTTTTATTGTTAGTATATACTAATGCATGTGATTTCTGTGCCTTAATTTTGTATCCTGCGACTTTGCTAAATTTACTGATTAGCTCCATTAACTCTCTGATGGTATCTTTAGGGTTTTCTATGATAGCATCATATCGTTTGCAAACAGTGAGTGTTTGACTTCTTTTCCAACCTGGATTTCCTTTATTTCTTTTTCTCAAATTTCTGTAGTTAGGACTTCAAACACTAGGTTGAATAATAGTGGTGAGTGTGGACACCCTTGTCTTGTTCCTGATCTTGGGGGGAATGCTTTCATTTTTTCCCCTTTAAGAATGATGTTTGCTGTGGACTTGTCATATATGGCCTTTACTATGTTGAAGTAGGTTCCTTCATTTTTCGGTTGTTTGTTAAGTTCATTCTGTGCCCATTTTCGAAGGGTTTCTTTATATATGTGACATATATACATATATATATGTCATATATGGGTGCTGAATTTTGTCGAAAGTTTTTCTGAATCTATTGAGATTGTCATTTGGTTTTTTTCTTGTAATTTGTGAATGTGTTGTATCACATTGTTTCGTGCATATTGAAGAATCCCTGCATCCCTGGAATAAACCCAACTTGATCATGCTGCATGAGCTTTTTAATGTGTTGGTGAATTCTGTTTGTTAGAATTTTGCTGAGTATTTTTTCATCTCAATTTTGCATTTTTTCACTAGGTTCTTCAGTGATATTGGACTGTAATTTTCTTTCTTTTTGTCTTGGCCTGTTTTGGTATCAGGGTGCTGGTTGCCTCTTAGAATGAGTTTGCAAGTGTCCCTTCCTGTGCAATTTTGGGAAAGAGTTTTAGAAGGATAGGCATTGGCTCTTCTCTAAATATTTGGTAGAGTTTGCCAGTGAGGATATCTTGCCCTGGGCTTTGGTTTTTGATCACTGTTTCGATTTCAGTGTTTGTAATTGGGTTGTTCATAATTTCTGTTTCTTCCCGCCTATTGTAAATAGTGTTGTACTGAACATTGGTGTACATACATCTTTTGGAATGCGGTTTCCTCAGAGTATATGCACAGTAGTGAGATTGCTGGGTCAAATGACAGTTTTATGCCTAGCTTCGGAATCACCATACTCTTCTCCATAGTGGCTGTATCAATTTACATGTCCACCAACGGTGCAAGAGGGTTCCCTTTTTCTACATTCTCTCTAGCATTTACTGTTTGTAGGTTTTTGGTGATGGCCATCAGGACGGGCGTGAGGTGATACCTCATTGTAGTATTGATTTGCATTCTCAGAAATGATGCTCAGTACCATTCATTCTTACAAAATGCAAATTACAGCACTAAATCTTTTTAAATTTAATTTTACTGTTTATGTTTACAGAGTTTTGTTGTTTACAGAAAATATAATCCCAGACTCGTCATATGTATATTTCCCAAATGTTACCTACTAGAACTGCAGGAAGCACCTTGGTTCAGTCTTATAATTGCCAAGGTTTGAGCACAGTGGTTTACCTGCTTGCTCTTTACACTTTTTTATCTTAATGTCTTTAGTATTTAATGTTTAGCATTTTAGATGTCACAAATGTCTATTTAACCACCTAGGCAATTTAGAGAGCAATTAATAATTAAATACTATTTTCAGTAACATCAATAAAGTTTGCAGAACAGTAAAACAGAATGAGTTATCTGAAGACATATGTGTTTAAAATAAATATACTTTTGCATGGGGAAGAAAAATACATTTTTCTCTGTCCTTCTAGGTTCTTGGTTGAGGGTCCCTCTTCTCTGCCACCACTAGAAAAAAAAAAAAAAGTGGATAAACAGGGAAAAGCACACTGGAATGTAATCACATGTATACCTCCTCTATACACAGGAAATACTCAGGAAAACTGAATAACTCCCAGTTAGGCCGGAGCCAGCTCTTTAAATATTCTATCCAGCTAAAGACAAAAGAAGATGCTACTGGAGAAGGCAGTGTGGGAGATGACCAGGCAAAGCATAGCATGTAGAGTGAGGTTGTCATAGTATGTAGTGTAAGGTTGTCATAACACGAAGGGTAAAGGGTTTTTGTCTTCTCCATTATTAAGAGTTTCAAGATTTAAAATCATCCTCCTCTTCCTGGTATAGAGAAAAGTCACCCTTATAAATAGGAGATTTTCCTTATGAATATAAATGCTTCGTACACTTCTACAGAATAACTTCTACTTGATTTTCAGATCTTCCCCGTGTCTGCTGGTTATAAAAAAAATCAGCTCAAAATAATCCAATGCCAACGAGGCATATTGTGGGGTGGCAAATTCTCCTCCCTTTCATTTTAAAAGAGTGAACTAAAGTAACATCCATGAGCAGAAACTTCTTTGACATTTCATGTCTAGGTTCTCTTTAGCAATAATCGGAATTGCTATAAGTAGCCATTACTTTTATCTCACACTGGGAGATCATTTAACTTCCGTTTTTTTTACTGTGAGCACTGACTTCACAGTTCAGAGTTCTAATCTCTAAGTGACTTTTTTTTAACTTTTTAAAATGCGGATTTGTTTATTCATTTCTTTTGGCTGTGCATGGTCTTCATCGCTGCACAGGCTCTTCTCTAGTTGTGGCAAGTAGGGGCTACTCTCTGGTTACAGTGCACAGGCTGCTCATTGTGGTGTCTTCTCTTGTTGTGAGCATGGGCTCTAGGCACACTGGCTTCAACAGTTGTGGCACATCGGCTCAGTGGTCTTGGCTGCTGGGCTCTAGAGCAGAGACTCTGTAGTCGTGGCAGGCCCATAGGCTTTGTTGCCCCAGGGCTTGTGGGGCCTTCCCAGATCAAGGATGGAATCTGTTGCTTTCTGCATTGGAAGGATTCTTCAACATTCACCTGGGAAGCTCCCCCTTCAAGTTTTGAATGAGTGTTTGGCGTTAGCCATAGAGCCTGAGCTTCCCATGTACTCCGTGCATAGAGAATCCACCTAAAACGCAGGAGTTGTGAATTTGATGCCTGAATTCGGAAGATTCCCTGGAGAAGGAAATGTCCATCCACTCCAGTGATTGAGCACAAACACAGCACCTTCCTTTGCAGAATACGAATCCAAAAGGGGACTTGAAATGTACTGTATTTTAGTACCTTTCTGGCTCTTTTCACTTCTCACACTTTATGGCTCTCTGTTGTGAAACTATAAGGATATGAGTTTGCTTTACACAGTACTTTTCCTATTATCTGACTTTTGATGTGGTGATTAAGTTGGTCATCTGGTGGAAAGAATGAACATAACTCTCATACAGAAATAGCACAATTCCAAGAAAATATGATTCCGTTATCATCATGGGAACTACAGGGCTTCCCTGGTGGTCCAGTGGGTAAAGACACCGCCTTGCAGTGCAAGGGGGCCCGGGCTGATCCCCGGCCTGGGAGATCTCATGCACCACAGTGTGGCTGGATGGATGGGGCCAATTGCCGAGCCGCAGCTCTGGAGCACATGTGCCCGGAGCCAGTGCTCTGTGATAACAGAGGCCACTGCGATGGGAGGCCCACACGGGCCAGAGAACAAAGAAAATAGATAAATGAAAGACCAATAGAAGTGACCCGCCCACTCCACTCCCTCCCCAACACGACCCCGCCCAAAATAACTAAATAAATAAATCTTTAAAAAAACAAAACAAAGTATGTGGGACCAAACATCCACCATGCTTAAGGATAACACATTAGGGTGCATCCTGCATAACTGAAAATCTGTTAGATAGTTTTACAAATAAACAACAATAGAGCACTTGTACTGGTAATGTGCTTGATGCTGAAGAGTGTGCTCAAGGCTATCTTTCAAAAGGGGAAATTTTTATTATTCAGTATGCTGTGATCATTCAAATTAAATATCAGCATATAGGGTCTATTAGGACCATTGTCAATTATTATTCAAAGTAATTGAATTCTATGTTTTTATATATCTTTAATTTTTAGTTTCCTAGCAAAATCTTTACAGAATAACTTATCTTTCCTTCCTACTTTAGCCATTTAGTGCCTTTTAGTTTTAGACTAGATAATCAGATTAATTTTTATTGAAATATAGTTGATTTACAATGCTGTGTCAATCTCTGCTATTCGGAAAAGTGTCATATAAATATATATATGTGTGTTTGTGTGCATGTGTGTTTGTGCGTGTCGATATATATTCTTTTTAATATCCTTTTCCTTGATGATTTATCACAAGAGATTGAATCTAGTTCTCTGTGCTACATGGTATAACCTTGCTGTTTATCCATTCTAAACATAATAGTTTGCAGCTACCAACACCAAACTCCCAACTCCCAGTGTATCCATCTTCCTCCTCCCCCTTTAATCTTGGCAACCACAAGACTGTTCTCTAGCCTATGAGTCTGTTTCTGTATTTTCTGCATTTACTTTTGCAGCTGTGTACTACTCCATTGTATATATGTACCAGAGCTTTTGGATCCATTCATTCATCGATGGACATCTAGGTTGCTTCCATATTCTAATTATTGTATAGAGAGCTGCAATGAACATTGAGGGTACAGGTGCGTCTTGCAGAACTGCAAGAGGATAAGTGGAACAGTCCTGTTGTGCCTAGCTTTGCTAGAGATCAAATAAGGCTTTCCATCTGTTCCACCTGTTGCAAATTTGTCAGCAAGAAAATATCGGTCACTTGACATGATGAAACAGTCAGTCTATCAAAAGAGCCTCCCCAGAGTTTGGTATCTTGAACCAAGTTAAATGGCAAGAATTCATTGACTATCTGGGTCATTTCCAAAGGGATAAGGAGGTGGAACTTCGGTTGCTGGGCAAATCGAAGCTAACCAACCTTCGCCTTCTTGGGAGAGGAACACCAAAACATACATTTCCAAGCAGAAAATGCTGGTGTGACAAACTGTTCCCAGTTACTTGCCTCTTAGTGTTCACTAAAAATTCAGGTGTTTAAGAGGTGAGGATTCTAATCTGAATATGGAATTATATCTACTAAAATAAAAGGAAAAATTATCGACATATAGTTGGAAAGTAGGACATTTTGGTTCAAAAAGGAGAGGAGTTACACATGTAGAGGCTGAGATTAGATTAAACTTGGATAAATAGATCTCACAAGCATATGTGGGTGATTCGCCAAATACTTGGAGAACTTCTACATTATCATGCTCAATTGGAAAATATCAGAATGTACAATCTTTACATAGGATACACAATCATAGTAATGCTAAAATATGCCTAGAAAAAAGGCCAGAGGAAATTCTCCAGATATTAAGGCGGATTTCGTAGAAAGCCGATATTACCTTCTTCTTTCCCGTTTTCTGCATGGATGAAATTGAAGACCGAATGCAGAAGACATATGGTCCGGAGTCCCTCTTGCAGCGACTAATACAGTGGGATGTTTCAAATCGCAAACTTGATGTCAGATGCTTTTTTTTGTTTTTTTTCTTTTTTCTTTTTTTTCTTTTTGACTTTATCTGTTTCTTATGTTTTTTGGGCTCTGGGTTTTCACCCGCTGCCGGCTCCTCCCTAGTTGCACGGAGTGGGGCTCATCTCTAGTGGAGGTGAGCAGGCTTCTTGTTGCGGAACTTAGGCTCCAGGACTCATGGGCTTCAGGTGTTGTGGCCCATGGGCTCCATAGTTGCGGCTCCAAGGTTCCAGTGCACAGGATCAACAGCTGTGGCTCAGGGGCTCAGTTGCTCCTCAGCATGTGAGATCCTCACAGATCCGGGATCAACTCGTGTCTTCTGCATTGGACAGGCAAAATCTGTACCACTGGGCTATGAGGAAGCCCTCTTTTTTTGTGTTTGTGTGCTTCTAAATGGGCCCCTGTTCCTATGGAAGAAAGAAATTTCCTAAAGAGGTCAGCTTCAGACTTATAGCTCAGTAGTATCCTCCGGACAGACAGTTCTGAAATGTGCCTCCTTGTCAGAGAATAGGTGCCTCTTTTCTACCAATGAAGGATTTCTCCTTCGATCTCAGGAGAAGCACTGCTTCAGCAACTTGTACGACTGGGAAATTTCTACGTAGCCAGCACTAGATAAAAGTGCCATCGCTTAAAGGAGATTGAGTCTCCCACGATGAGATAATGCCAACATGTATCCTCAGAGGTGGTTCCTTTGAACCTATAGTTGTGTGCATTTCAGGTTTCCCCCAAAATCTTCAGCCACTAAGCAGAAGTCAACATCGGGAGGAGCAACGTGGAGGAATTTGGGCTCACTTATTTTTGCAGGATTGCTAGTGAAGACACCAGTGATCCAGTGTTAACTCATCTCACTGCATTTGTCCTGTAGTCATCCATTTATTAGTATTTAGTGAGCACCGTATCTTGTGCCATAATCTATGTAACCTTTAGACTATATTTGTGTTGTCTTCCAGTGCCCAATGATCTTATTTGACCAAGTATTTTGAGACGTTTTGACAAACTTCCCATCAAATATAGTCAAATTTCTCTTGACCTCCATCTGACTGTGAGGTTCCTTAGGGAGCTCTGAAGGCATCTCATGGAAGAATATTTCCTTAGTTTTATGTTGAACCACAGGAACGTATTTTCGAAGGAGTGGTGAGCCTTCTCAGATTATACTCTATGGGTAAATGTCACTCTATGTCCTGGGATAACCTATCAGTCATAATTCTGGTTGTGTCCCAGCAGCTCGGTTAAGACTCCTTGTCAACCCATTGTGATCAGACCTTTAGCCTTGCCTGTGAATTCTTTCATAGACAGCTAAGCTGATGCTCTGCAAAAGGGCTTCAGATTCAAGAAGATTCCTAGGAGGACATCTAATTTAACAGGGTCAGATACATCAGGAATTTGGTGACGAAATTTCTCTCAAACTGGTAGGAAAACCAAACCTTCTTTCTTGCAGGCAGCCACACTGGGCCCTACATCTGTCTCCAATCTGACAGTGACACTGGCCCTTGAAACAAAAGGGGATTGGGGCTGTGGTGTATGCCGGTACTCAGGAATGAAGAGTGAAAGAGGAACTGTCAACTGCTTCCTTAAGAGGCTTGTGAAGTACTGGCTTTGGAGAAACCTGGTATTCATAAAAAAATTGAAAGCCTAAAGCACTATTGCCCCTGAAATAATGCAGCCATATGGAGAACGATCCTTTGCCAAAACAAAAGTCTAGTGAGAAAATGCAAGTGACTCGGAAGTGGGCAGTGCCTCCCTTAGAGCAGAAAGAGGACAGCGCTCCACTACCAAATACCTCTTTTCCAGGGCCCTTGTGACATGTGTTGGCTTACACCAGTTCTGCCACCTTATTGCTCTGATAAGACAACCTGAAAGATCGGACCCTGAGTAAACTGGTGGATATGCTTATAATGTTTATGGACTCTGGCTGGAGTATTACTGATTTTGATCTGTGTTCTTCAGATACAGGAAGCCGTGGCCCTTAGGTTCCTCATGACCCACAGTAATTTGGTCTATTTTACCTCTACAAGTCTGGCTACTCGACGACACGTCTCCCCAGAATGTCAGATCCAGGCTGGATTTCAGGCTTATTCCCTGAATCCTTCATGCACGATGTATTCCTTAGGAGCTCTGAAGGCATCTCATGGAAGAATATTTCCTTAGTTTTATGTTGAACCACAGGAACGTATTTTCGAAGGAGTGGTGAGCCTTCTCAGATTATACTCTATGGGTAAATGTCACTCTATGTCCTGGGATAACCTATCAGTCATAATTCTGGTTGTGTCCCAGCAGCTCGGTTAAGACTCCTTGTCAACCCATTGTGATCAGACCTTTAGCCTTGCCTGTGAATTCTTTCATAGGCAGCTAAGCTGATGCTCTGCAAAAGGGCTTCAGATTCAAGAAGATTCCTAGGAGGACATCTAATTTAACAGGGTCAGATACATCAGGAATTTGGTGACGAAATTTCTCTCAAACTGGTAGGAAAACCAAACCTTCTTTCTTGCAGGCAGCCACACTGGGCCCTACATCTGTCTCCAATCTGACAGTGACACTGGCCCTTGAAACAAAAGGGATTGGGGCTGTGGTGTATGCCGGTACTCAGGAATGAAGAGTGAAAGAGGAACTGTCAACTGCTTCCTTA
>JAIOJX010000018.1:9295411-9310608 GCA_022376925.1 Tragulus kanchil | reverse complement strand
ATGCAGTCTCTCCACAGTAATTTGGGAGCCCAAGAAAATAAGCCTGGCTCTGTTTCCATTGTTTGCTCATCTGTTTGCCCTGAAGTGATGAGACTGAATGCCACGACCTTCATTTTGTGAATGTTGAGCTTTACGTGAGCTTTTCACTCTCCGCTTTCAGGTTCACCAAGAGGCTCTTTAGTTCCTCTTGGCTTCTTGCCATACGGATGGTGTCATCCGCATAGCTGAGGTTACTGGCATTTCTCCTAGCAGTCTTGATTATAGCTTGTGCTTCCTCCAGAATGGCATTTGGCATGATCTGCTCTGCATAGAAGTTAAATAAGCAAGGTGACAGTGTACCAACTTGAAGTACTCCTTTCCCGATTTGGAATCCGTTCCTTCTTCCATGTTGGATTCTGTTGCTTCTTGCCCTGCATACAGGTTCCTCAGGAGGCAGGCAAGGTCGTCTAGTATTTCCATTTCTTGAAGAATTCGCTATGGTTGACTGACACTTTAGCATAGTCAGTGAAGCAGTAGATGTATTTCTGGAATTCCTTTCATTTTCTATAATCCAGTGGTTATTGGCAATTTGATCTCTGGTTCATCTGCCTTTTGTAAATCCAGCTTGTACATCTGGAAATTCTCAGCTTCTATATTGTTGCAGCATAGGTTCAAGAATTTTGAGCATTATCTTGCTAGAATGTGAAATGATCATAGTTGTATGGTAGTTTGAAAATTCTTTAGCATTGCCTTTCCGTCAGATTTGAATGAAAACTGGCCTTTTCCAGTCCTGTGGCCATTGCTGAGTTTTCCAAATTTGCCCCCTCCCGTATTGAATCTGTGCCCCTTGCTGTGGAAAAGCTACATCTTTTTTATTTTAAAATTGTATTCTTATTATTTTAATTATGATATTCTAGAAAATAATAATTAGAAAATTTGAATGGGAGGATAATTGCTTTAGAGTGTTGTTATTTTTGCTATAAATCAGTGTAAGTGCTGCAGAGAGGCCCCAGGTCCTCGAGAGGGTCTGGCCAAATCCCTGCCCGCCAGGATCAAGCCTTGAGTATAAGACTAGGCTGTGTCCACCAGGCTACCTTACCTGAAGACAGACTCTTTTGCAAGGCTTTGGTAATAAAACGCTGAAGCTTTAAAAAATAAGTGTAAGTCACCTAAGTGTGCCTATATCTGCTTTATCCTGAGCCTCCCTCCCATCGCACCCTGCTGTTCCACTCCTCTAGTCCATCAAAGAGCACCAAGCTGACTCCCTATAGTGTAGCTTCCCACTTGCCATTTATTTCAAACAGAAAATAGTGTCTATATGTCACGTCTCCTCTTTCAACTCATGCCCTGTCTTCTTCCCTGGAGTATCCATAGTTCCATTCTATAAATCTTCGTCTCTTCCCCTGACCTGCAAATACATTCAGCAGTACCATTTTTCTAGATTTCATGTTCATGCATGCTAAGTCACTTCAGTCATGTCTGACTATTTCCCACCCTATGGACCATAGCCCAGCAGGGATTTCCCAGGCAAGAGATCTGGAGCAGGTTGCCATTTCCTCCTCCACTAGATTCCATATATATGCATTAATATCGAATATTTATTTTATCTTTCTGACTTCACTTTGTATGACAGACTCTGCGTTCATCCACCTCCCTACAAGTGACCCAATTTCGTTACATTTTATGGTTGAGTAATATTCCATTGTATATATGTACCATGACTTCTTTATCCATGCATCTATTGATGGATATCTAGGTTGCTTCCATGTCCTGGCTATTGAAAATAGTGCTGCATTGAACACTGGTGTACATATATCTTTTTAAAATTAATATATTTTTTAATTGACAGAGAATTGCTTTACAGAATTCTGTTGTTTTCTGCCAAAGATCAACATGAATCTGCCATAGGTATACGTATGTCCCATCCGTCTTGAACTTCCATCCTATCTCCTCCCCATTCCACCCTGTAGGTCATCAGGAGCCCCTGTTTGAGTTTCCTGAGTCTGAGCCATAATAAATTCCCATTGGCTATCAGTTTTACATATGCTAATCTGCCTTTAGAGTGTTGTTATTTTTGCTATAAATCAGTGTAAGTGCTGCAGAGAGGCCCCAGGTCCTCGAGAGGGTCTGGCCAAATCCCTGCCCGCCAGGATCAAGCTTGAGTATAAGACTAGGCTGTGTCACCAGGCTACCTTACCTGAAGACAGACTCTTTTGCAAGGCTTTGGTAATAAAACGCTGAAGCTTTAAAAAATAAGTGTAAGTCACCTAAGTGTGCCTATATCTGCTTTATCCTGAGCCTCCCTCCCATCGCACCCTGCTGTTCCACTCCTCTAGTCCATCAAAGAGCACCAAGCTGACTCCCTATAGTGTAGCTTCCCACTTGCCATTTATTTCAAACAGAAAATAGTGTCTATATGTCACGTCTCCTCTTTCAACTCATGCCCTGTCTTCTTCCCTGGAGTATCCATAGTTCCATTCTATAAATCTACGTCTCTTTCCCTGACCTGCAAATATGTTCAGCAGTACCATTTTTCTAGATTTCATGTTCATGCATGCTAAGTCACTTCAGTCATGTCTGACTCTTTTCAACCCTATGGACTATAGCCCACCAGGGATGTCCCAGGCAAGAGTACTGGAGCTGGTTGCCATTTTCTCTTCCTCCAGATTCCAGATATATGCACTAATATAGGATATTTATTTTTATCGTTCTGACTTCACTTTGTATGACAGACTCTAGGTTCATCCACCTCCCTACAAGTGACCCAATTTCATTACTTTTTATGGTTGAGTAATATTCCATTGTATATATGTACCATGACTTCTTTATCCATGCATCTATTGATGGATATCTAGGTTGCTTTCATGTCCTGGCTATTGAAAATAGTGCTGCAGTGAACGCTGATGTACCTATATCTTTTTAAAATTAATATATTTTTTAATTGACAGAGAATTGCTTTACAGAATTCTGTTGTTTTCTGCAAAATATCAACATGAATCTGCCATAGGTATATGTATGTCCACTCCCTCTTGAACCTCCATCCTATCTCCTCCCCATTCCACCCTGTAGGTCATCAGGGAGCCCTGTTTGAGTTTCCTGAGTCTGAGCCATATATAAATTCCCATTGGCTATCAGTTTTACATATGCTAATGCCAATTTGCATGCTCCTATATCTGTACAACTTACCCTCGCCTTCTTCCCCACCCACCCTGCTCGTAAGTCTGTTCTCTGGATGCACTCTGTATACTAGGCTCTAGCTTCACCCACATCATTAGAACTGACTCAGGTGTATTGCTTTGCATGGCTTAGGAATATTCCATTGTATATATGTACCACGGATTCTCTTTCCACTCAATGTTTGGTGGATATCCATGTTGCTTCCATGATCTAGCTATTGCAAATAGTGCTGCAGTGAACATTGGGGCACATATGTGTGTTTCAGTCGTGGATTCCTCTGGGCATCTGCTTAGTCGCAGGATTGCTGGGTCATATGATGGTGTTATTAATAATTTCTTAAGGAATATCCATATCATCTTCCATAGTGGCTGTATCAATGTACAATCCCACCAGTAGTGCAAGAGGGCTCCCTTTTTCCATACACTCCCCAGCATTTATTGTTTGTAGACTCTTTGATGATGGCCATTTTGACTGGTGTGAGCTGATGCTCATTGTCGTTTTGATTTGCATTCCTCTAATAATGAGCAGTGTTGAGCATATTTTCATGTGTTAATAAGCCATCTCTATGTGCTCTTTGGAAAAATGATTGTTCAGGTGTTTTACCCACTTTTGACTGGGTTGTTTGTTTTTGTGGTACTGATTTGTATTTTGAAAATTAATCCTTTGTTAGTTGTTTTATTTGCTGTTGTTTTCTACCATCTTGAGGATTGTCTTTTCGCCTTGTTTACACTTTGGCATAAAAGAGCTTTTATGTTTTATTAGGTCCCACGTGTTTATTTTGGCTTTTATTTTCGTTACTCTAGTAAGTGGGTCATAAAAGATCTTGCTTTGATTCATGTACGTGAGTGTTCCACCTGTGCTTTCCTCTAATAGTTGATAGTTTTTAGTCTTCCATTTAGGTCTTTAATTCATTTTGAGTTTATCTTTGTGTATGATGTTAGGAAGTGTTCTAATTTCGCTCCTTTGCACATAGCTGTCCAGTTTTCCCAGAACCACTTATTGAAGAGGCTATCTTTACCTCATTGTCTATTTTTGCCTCCTTTGTCAAAAATAAGGTACCCACAGATGCGTGGGTTTATCTCTGGGCTCTCTATATTGTTCCATTGGTCTAAGTTTCTGTTTTCCTGCCAGGACCATAGTGTCTTGACAACTGGAACTTTGTAGTATCATGTGAAGTCAGGAGGTTGAATTACTCCCGCTCCTTTCATCTTTCTCAAGACTCTTTTGTCTACAAACAAATTATGAATATTGACAAATAGTGACTGCTGTGTTGAACTCGAGGAACTGGTTTTCTTCCGTTGGTTCAGCGAAACAGAAATGATTGAGTTTATCAATAAAGTATGTTTTAATCTGGGGAAAATGACCTACTTTTCTGTTCAGGGTCTTTTGTGTATCCATATGAATTGTGAAAATTTTTGTATTAGTTCAGTGAAAACTGTCATTGGTAATTGGATAGGGATCACATCGACTCTGTGGATTGCATTTGGTAGTCTAGTCCTTTTCCCAGTATTGATTCTTCCAACCCAGGAACATGAAGTATCTCTCCCCTGTTTACGTCCTCTTTGATTTCTTTCATTGCTGTATAATTTTTGGTATCCATTTCGTTTGCCTCTTTAGGCAGGCTGATTCCTAGATATTTTATTCTTTTGGTTACTGTGGTAAATGGGACTGATTCCTTGATTCTGCTTTCTGATTTTCATTGTTAGTATATACTAATGCATGTGATTTCTGTGCCTTAATTTTGTATCCTGCGACTTTGCTAAATTTACTGATTAGCTCCATTAACTCTCTGATGGTATCTTGAGGGTTTTCTATGGTAGCATCCGATCGTTTGCAAACAGTGAGTGTTTTACTTGTTCTTTTCCAATCTGGACTTCCTTTATTTCTTTTCTCTAATTGCCGTGGGTAGGACTTCAAACACTAGGTTGAATAATAGTGGTGAGTGTGGATACCCTTGTCCTGTTCCTGATCTTGGGGAATGCTTTCATTTTTAACTTTTAGAATGATGTTTGCTGTGGATTTATCATATATGGCCTTTGCACATAGCTGTCCAGTTTTCCCAGAACCACTTATTGAAGAGGCTATCTTTACCTCATTGTCTATTTTTGCCTCCTTTGTCAAAAATAAGGTACCCACAGATGCGTGGGTTTATCTCTGGGCTCTCTATATTGTTCCATTGGTCTAAGTTTCTGTTTTCCTGCCAGGACCATAGTGTCTTGACAACTGGAACTTTGTAGTATCATGTGAAGTCAGGAAGATTGATTACTCCCACTCCATTCTTCTTTCTCAAGGCTGTTTTGTCTACAAACAAATTATGAATAGTGACAAATAGTGACTGCTGTATTGAACTCGAGGAACTGGTTTTCTTCCGTTGGTTCAGCGAAACAGAAATGATTGAGTTTATCAATAAAGTATGTTTTAATCTGGGGAAAATGACCTACTTTTCTGTTCAGGGTCTTTTGTGTATCCATATGAATTGTGAAAATTTTTGTATTAGTTCAGTGAAAACTGTCATTGGTAATTGGATAGGGATCACATCGACTCTGTGGATTGCATTTGGTAGTCTAGTCCTTTTCCCAGTATTGATTCTTCCAACCCAGGAACATGAAGTATCTCTCCCCTGTTTACGTCCTCTTTGATTTCTTTCATTGCTGTATAATTTTTGGTATCCATTTCGTTTGCCTCTTTAGGCAGGCTGATTCCTAGATATTTTATTCTTTTGGTTACTGTGGTAAATGGGACTGATTCCTTGATTCTGCTTTCTGATTTTCATTGTTAGTATATACTAATGCATGTGATTTCTGTGCCTTAATTTTGTATCCTGCGACTTTGCTAAATTTACTGATTAGCTCCATTAACTCTCTGATGGTATCTTGAGGGTTTTCTATGGTAGCATCCGATCGTTTGCAAACAGTGAGTGTTTTACTTGTTCTTTTCCAATCTGGACTTCCTTTATTTCTTTTCTCTAATTGCCGTGGGTAGGACTTCAAACACTAGGTTGAATAATAGTGGTGAGTGTGGATACCCTTGTCCTGTTCCTGATCTTGGGGGGAATGCTTTCATTTTTTCACCTTTAAGAATGATGTTTGCTGTGGACTTGTCATATATGGCCTTTACTATGTTGAAGTAGGTTCCTTTTATTTTTTGGTAAGTTCATTCTGTGCCCATTTTCAAAGAGTTTCTTTATATATATATATATGTCATAAATGGGTGCTGAATTTTGTCTAAAGCTTTTTCTGAATCTGTTGAGCTTATCATTTGGTTTTTATCTTGTAATTTGTGAATATGTTATATCACATTGATTTGTGTATATTGAAGAATCCCTGCATCCCTGGAATAAACCCAACTTGATCATGCTGCATGGGCTTTTTAATGTGTTGGTGAATTCTGTTTGTTAGAATTTTGCTGAGTATTTTACATCTAAATTGTTGCATTTTTGCACTATGTCCATCAGTGATACTGGACTGTAATTTTCTTTCTATGTTGTCCTGGCATGTTTTGGTATCAGGGTGATGGTTGCCTCTTAGAATGAGTTTGCAAGTGTTCCTTCCTGTGCCATTTTTTTTAAAGAATTTTAGAAGGATAGGCATTGGCTCTTCTCTAAATATTTGGTGGAGTTTGCCAGTGAGGATATCTGGCCCTGGGCTTTAACTTTTTGATCACAGTTTCAATTTGAGTGCTTGTAATTGGGTTGTTCATAATTTCTGATTCTTCCCGCCTATTGTAAATAGTGCTGTAATGAACATTGATGTACATACATCTTTTGGAATGCGGTTTCCTCAGAGTATATGCACAGTTGTGGGATTGCTGGGTCAAATGACAGTTTTATTCCTAGTTTCTTAAGGAGTCACCATACTGTTCTCCATAGTGGCTGTATCAGTTTACATGCCCACCAACAGTGCAAGAGGGTTCCCTTTTCTCTACATTCTCTCTAGCATTTATTGTTTGTAGATTTTTTGGTGATGACCATCAGGACGGGCGTGAGGTGATACCTCATTGTAGTATTGATTTGCATTCTCAGAAATGATGCTCAGTACCATTCATTCTTACAAAATGCAAATTGAAGCACTAAATCTTTTTTTTAATTTAATTTTACTGTTTATTTTTACAGTTTTGTTGTTTACAGATATGTATAATCCCAGATTCGTCATATGTATATCCCTAAATCTTAACTACTAGAACTGCAGGAAGCCCCTTGGTTCAGTCTTTTAATTGCCAAGGTTTGGGCAGAGTGGTTTGCCTGCTTGTTTTTTACACTTTTTTGATTTTAATATCTTAATTTAGTATTTAATATTTAGCATTTTAGATGTCACAAATGTCTATTTAACCACCGAGGCAATTTAGAGTGCAATGAATACTTAAATACAATTTTCAGTAACATCAATAAACTTTGCAGAACAGTAAAATAAAATGAGTTATCTGAAGACATATGTGTTTAAAATAAATATACTTTTACATGGGAAGAGAAATACATTTTCTCTGTCCTTCCAGGTTCTCGGGTGAGGGTCCAGGTTCCCTGCCACCACTAGGAAAAAAAGTGGATAAACAGGAAAAAGCACACTGGAATATAAGAATATAATCACATTATACCTCCGCTATACACAGGAAATACTCAGGAAAACTGAATAACTCCCAGTTAGGCCGGAGCCAGCTCTTTAAATATTCTATCCAGCTAAAGACAAAAGAAGATGCTACTGGAGAAGGCAGTGTGGGAGATGACCAGGCAATGCATAGTATGTAGGAAAGGTTGTCATAGTATGTAGTGTAAGGTTGTCATAACATGAAGGGTATAAGTTGTTGTCTTCTCCATTATTAAGAGTTTCACAATTTAAAATCATCCTCCTCTTCCTGGTATAGAGAAAAGTCACCCTTATAAATAGGAGATTTTCCTTATGAATATAAATGCTTCGTACACTTCTACAGAATAACTTCTACTTGATTTTCAGATCTTCCCTGTGTCTGCTGGTTTTAAAAATAATCAGCTCAAAATAATCCAATGCCAACGAGGCATATTGTGGGTGGCAAATTCTCCTCCCTTTCATTTTAAAAGAGTGAACTAAAGTAACATCCATGAGCAGAAACTTCTTTGGCATTTCATGTCTAGGTTCTCTTTAGCAATAACTGGAATTGCTATAAGTAGCCATTACTTTTATCTCACACTGGAAGATCATTTAACTTCCGTTTTTTGTACTGTGTGCACTGACTTCACAGTTCAGAGTTCTAATCTCTAAGTGACTTTTCTTAAGTTTTTAAAATGCGGATTTGTCTATTCATTTCTTTTGCCTGTTCGTGGTCTTCATCGCTGCACAGGCTCTTCTCTAGTTGTGGCAAGTAGGGGCTACTCTCTGGTTACAGTGCACAGGCTGCTCATTGTGGTGACTTCTCTTGTGGTGAGCATGGGCTCTAGGCACACTGGCTTCAACAGTTGTGGCACATCGGCTCAGTGGTTTTGTTGCTGGGCTCTAGAGCAGAGACTCTGTAGTTGTGGCAGGCCCATAGGCTTGGTTGCCCCAGGGCTTGTGGGGCCTTCCCAGATCAAGGATGGAATCTGTTGTTTTCTGCATCGGAAGGATTCTTTTACAGTCACCTGGGAAGCTCCCTCTTCAATTTTTGAATGATTGTTTGGCGTTAGCCATAGAGCCTGAGCTTCCCATGTACTCCGTGCATAGAGAATCCACGTAAAACGTAGGAGTTGTGAATTTGATGCCTGAATTCGGAAGATTCCCTGGAGAAGGAAATGACAATCCACTCCAGTGAGTGAGCACAACACATAGCACCTTCCTTTGCAGAATACGAATCCAAAAGGGGACTTGAAATGTAATCTATGTTATTACCTTTATGTCTCTTTTCACTTCTCACACTTTATGGATCTCTGTTGTGAAACTTTAAGGGTATGGGTTTGCTTTACACAGTATTTTTCCTATTATCTGACTTTTGATGTGATGATTAAGTTGGTCATCTGGTGAAAGTAATTAACATAACTCTCATACAGGAATAGCACATTTCCAAGAAAATATGATTCCGTTATCATCATGGGAACTACAGGGCTTCCCTGGTGGTCCAGTGGGTAAGGACACTGCCTTGCAGTGCAAGGGGCGCCGGTCTGATCCCTGGCCTGGGAGATCTCATGCACCACAGTGTGGCTGGACGGATGGGTCCAATTGCTGAGCCGCAGCTCTGGAGCACATGTGCCCGGAGCCATTGCTCTGTGACAATAGAGGCCACTGCGATGTGAGGCCCACACGGGCCAGAGAACAAAGACGGATGAAAATAGAGAAATGAAAGACCAATAGAAGTGACCCGCCCACTCCACTCCCTCCCCACACGACCCCCGACCAAAATAACTAAATAAATAAATCTTTAAAAATAACAAAACAAAGTATGTGGGACCAAACATCCACCATGCTTAAGGATAACACATTAGGGTGCATCCTGCATAACTGAAAATCTGTTAGATAGTTTTACAAATAAACAACAATAGAGCACTTGTACTGGTAATGTGCTTGATGCTGAAGAGTGTGCTCAAGGCTATCTTTCAAAAGGGGAAATTTTTATTATTCAGTATGCTGTGATCATTCAAATTAAATATCAGCATATAGAGTCTATTAGGACCATTGTCAATTATTATTCAAAGTAATTGAATTCTATGTTTTTTTATATCTTTAATTTTTAGTTTCCTAGCAAAATCTTTACAGAATAACTTACCTTTCCTTCCTACTTTAGCCATTTAGTGCCTTTTAGTTTTAGACTAGATAATCAGATTAATTTTTATTGAAATATAGTTGATTTACAATGCTGTGTCAATATCTGCTATTCGGAAAAGTGTCATATAAATATATATATGTGTGTGTGTGTGCATGTGTGTGTGTGCGTGTCGATATATATTCTTTTTAATATCCTTTTCCTTGATGATTTATCACAAGAGATTGAATCTAGTTCTCTGTGCTACATGGTAGAACCTTGCTGTTTATCCATTCTAAACATAATAGTTTGCAGCTACCAACACCAAACTCCCAACTCCCAGTGTATCCATCTTCCTCCTCCCTTCAATCTTGGCAACCACAAGACTGTTCTCTATGCCTATGAGTCTGTTTCTGTATTTTCTGCATTTACTTTTGCAGCTGTGTACTACTCCATTGTATATATGTACCAGAGCTTCTGGATCCATTCATTCATCGATGGACATCTAGGTTGCTTCCATGTTCTGGCTATTGTATAGAGAGCTGCAATGAACATTGAGGGTACAGGTGCGTCTTGCAGAACTGCAAGAGGATAAATGGAACAGTCCTGTTGTGCCTAGCTTTGCTAGAGATCAAATAAGGCTTTCCATCTGTTCCACCTGTTGCAAATTTTAGCAAGAAAATATCGGTCACTTGACATGATGAAACAGTCAGTCTATCAAAAGAGCTCCCAGAGTTTGGGATCTTGAACCAAGTTAAATGGCAAAGAACTGGGCATTGAAAATAACTAAATAAATAAATCTTTAAAAAAACAAAACAAAGTATGTGGGACCAAACATCCACCATGCTTAAGGATAACACATTAGGGTGCATCCTGCATAACTGAAAATCTGTTAGATAGTTTTACAAATAAACAACAATAGAGCACTTGTACTGGTAATGTGCTTGATGCTGAAGAGTGTGCTCAAGGCTATCTTTCAAAAGGGAATTTATGTTATTCAATATCCTTTGAATGTTCAAATTAAATACCCAGCATATAGGGTCTATTAGGACCATTGTCAATTATTATTCAGAGTAATTGAATTCTAATTATTTATATTTCTGTAATTTTTAGTTTCCTAGCAAAATCTTTACAGAATAACTTACCTTTCCTTCCTACTTTAGCCATTTAGTGCCTTTTAGTTTTAGACTAGATAATCAGATTAATTTTTATTGAAATATAGTTGATTTACAATGCTGTGTCAATCTCTGCTATTCGGAAAAGTGTCATATAAATATATATATGTGTGTGTGTGTGCATGTGTGTGTGTGCGTGTCGATATATATTCTTTTAATATCCTTTTCCTTGATGATTTATCACAAGAGATTGAATCTAGTTCTCTGTGCTACATGGTAGAACCTTGCTGTTTATCCATTCTAAACATAATAGTTTGCAGCTACCAACACCAAACTCCCAACTCCCAGTGTATCCATCTTCCTCCTCCCTTCAATCTTGGCAACCACAAGACTGTTCTCTATGCCTATGAGTCTGTTTCTGTATTTTCTGCATTTACTTTTGCAGCTGTGTACTACTCCATTGTATATATGTACCAGAGCTTTTGGATCCATTCATTCATCGATGGACATCTAGGTTGCTTCCATATTCTAATTATTGTATAGAGAGCTGCAATGAACATTGAGGGTACAGGTGCGTCTTGCAGAACTGCAAGAGGATAAATGGAACAGTCCTGTTGTGCCTAGCTTTGCTAGAGATCAAATAAGGCTTTCCATCTGTTCCACCTGTTGCAAATTTGTCAGCAAGAAAATATCGGTCACTTGACATGATGAAACAGTCAGTCTATCAAAAGAGCCTCCCAGAGTTTGGGATCTTGAACCAAGTTAAATGGCAAGAATTCATTGACTATCTGGGTCATTTCCAAAGTGATAAGAGAGCGGAAAATCGGTTGCTGGGCAAATCGAAGCTAACCAACCTTCGCCTTCTTGGGAGAGGAACACCAAAACATACATTTCCAAGCAGAAAATGCTGCTGTGACAAACTGTTCCCAGTTACTTGCCTCTTAGTGTTCACTAAAAATTCGGGTGTTTAAGAGTTGAGGATTCTAATCTGAATATGGAATTATATCTACTAAAATAAAAGGAAAAATTATCGACATATACTTGGAAAGTAGGACATTTTTGGTTCAAAAAGGAGAGGAGTTACACATGGTAGAGGCTGAGATTAGATTAAACTTGGATAAATAGATCTCACAAGCATATATGTGGGCGATTCGCCAAATACTTGGAGAACTTCTACATTATCATGCTCAATTGGAAAATATCAGAATGTACAATCTTTACATAGGATACACAATCATAGTAATGCTAAAATATGCCTAGAAAAAATGGCCAGAGGGAAATTCTCTAGATATTAAGGCGGATTTCGTGGCAAGGAAGCCGATATTACCTTCTTCTTTCCAGTTTTCTGCATGGATGAAATTGAAGACAGAAGGCAGCAGACATAGGACCAGGAGTCAGTCTTGCAGCAACTAATAGCGTGGCATGTTTGTAATTGCAAACTTGATGTCAGATGCTGTTTTTTTTTTTTTTTTTCTTTCTTTCTGTCTTTTCTCTTTTTTACTTTTTTTTTTTTTTTTTTTTTGGCCGCTCTGGGTTTTTTTTTCTGCTGCCGGCTCCTCCCTAGTTGCACAGAGTGGGGCTCATCTCTAGTGGAGGTGAGCAGGCTTCTTGTTGCAGTGACCTCTCTTGTTGAGAAACTCAGGCTCCAGGACTCATGGGCTTCAGATGTTGTGGGCCATGGTCTCCATAGTTGCAGCTCCGAGGTTCCAGTGCACAGGATCAACAGCTGTGGCTTAGGGGCTCAGTTGCTCCTCAGCATGTGGGATCCTCACAGATCCGGGATCAAACTCGTGTCTTCTGCATTGGACAGGCAAAATCTGTACCACTGGGCTATGAGGGAAGCCCTCTTTTTGTGTGTTTGTGTGCTTCTAAATGGGCCCCTGTTCCTATGGAAGAAAGAAATTCCCTTAAGAGGTCAGCTTCAGACTTATAGCTCAGTAGTATCCTCCTGATAGACAGTTCTGACATGTGCCTCCTTGTCAGAGAATAGGTGCCTTTTTTCTACCAATGAAGGATTTCTCCTTCGTTCTCAGGAGAAGCACTGCTTCAGCAACTTGTATGACTGGGAAATTTCTATGTAGCCAGCACTAGGTAAAAGTGCAATCGCTTAAAGGAGATTGAGTCTCCCACAATGAGATAATGCCAACATGTATCCTCAGAGATGGTTTCTTTGAACCCATAGTTGTGTGCATTTCTTGTTTCCTCCAAAATCTTCAGCCACTTAGCAAATGTCAACATCGGGAGGAGCAACGTGGAGGAATTTGGGCTCACTTATTTTTGCAGGATTGCTAGTGAAGACACCAGTGATCCAGTGTTAACTCATCTCACTGCATTTGTCCTTTAATCATCCATTTATTAGTACTTAGTGAGCACCGAATCTTGTGCCATAATCTGTGTGACCTTTAGACTATATTTGTATTGTCTTCCAGTGCCCAATGATCTTAGTTGACCAAGTATTTTGAGACGTTTTGACAAACTTCCCATCAAATATAGTCAAATTTCTCTTGACCTCCATCTGACTGTGAGGTTCCTTAGGGAGCTCTGAAGGCATCTCATGGAAGAATATTTCCTTAGTTTTATGTTGAACCACAGGAACGTATTTTCGAAGGAGTGGTGAGCCTTCTCAGATTATACTCTATGGGTAAATGTCACTCTATGTCCTGGGATAACCTATCAGTCATAATTCTGGTTGTGTCCCAGCAGCTCGGTTAAGACTCCTTGTCAACCCATTGTGATCAGACCTTTAGCCTTGCCTGTGAAGTCTTTCATAGACAGCTAAGCTGATGCTCTGCAAAAGGGCTTCATCTTCAAGAAGATTCCTAGGAGGACATCTAATTTAACAGGGTCAGATACATCAGGAATTTGGTGACGAAATTTCTCTCAAACTGGTAGGAAAACCAAACCTTCTTTCTTGCAGGCAGCCACACTGGGCCCTACATCTGTCTGCAATCTGACAGTGACAATGACCCTTGAAACAAAAGGGGATTGGGGCTGGGGTGTGTGCCGGTACTCAGGAATGAAGAGTGAAAGAGGAACTGGCAACGGGTTGCTTAGGAGGCTTGTGGAGTGCTGGCTTTGGGGTAACCTGGGATTCATAAAAAAATTGAAAGCCTAAAGCACTATTGCCCCTGAAATAATGCAGCCATATGGAGAACGATCCTTTGCCAAAACAAATGTCAAATGAGAAAAAGCAAGTGACTCGGAAGTGGGCAGTGCCTCTTTTAGAGCAGAAAGAGGACAGCGCTCCACTACCAAATACCACTTTTCCAGGCCCCTTGTGACATGTGTTGGCTTACACCAGTTCTGCCACGTTATTGCTCTGATAAGACAACCTGAAAGATCGGACCCTGAGTAAACTGGTGGATATGCTTATAATGTTTATGGACTCTGGCTGGAGTATTACTGGTTCTGATCTGTGTTCTTCAGATACAGGGAAGCCGTGGCCCTCAGGTTACTCATGACCCACAGTAATTTGGTCTATTTTACCTCTACAAGTCTTGCTACCCGGCGACTCATCGCCCCCAGAATGTCAGATCCAGGCTGGATTTCAGGCTTATTCCCCTGAATCCTTCATGCACGATATTTCTTGCTTAAGACTCGAATCGAGAGTGTTTCCAACCTGGTACCCACTCTCCAAATCAGAAACCCGCCAGACCGGTCATCTCCCGATCCCATGACCGACATGGGGAAGGTTGAAGTGGAATCGGAGGTTAAAATTCAGACACGCTAAAACTGGGCTCCTCTGCCAAGCCGGAACATACCGATGTGTTTCCCTGAATATTGAGGAGTTTCAAAGAAAAGGGGAAATGCAACAGAGCACAGTGAGCTCGGCCCCTAGCACAGCAGCCATCATTCTGATCATGCACCCTGTTACCAGGTAGTGGATCCTGCTCAGCCATTGATCTGTCCCTTGGTTGGCTCCCCACTGGCAACCAACTCTCAGTGAGCAATGGTTAGTGGGGTCCTACCCCACTCCCAAGCAACTGCGACATTAGGAATGGACAGTTAGTGAGGGATTCAGACAGCAGGGAGTGGTGGTCTTGAAGTGATGAGTGAGGTACAAGGCAGTTCCAAGCCTTGTCCCCAAGGCCCTCCAGGCCTCCAGGCCTTGGGCCAGCCTGTGACCTGGAGGCCCCAGAGAACAGGCTGGGAACCAGATTAACATTCATTTGATCGAGATTTCTAGTAACATCCTTATCTGCTCATGACCTGACCTCAAGAACAAAGGCTCTGACACCAAGTAAT
>JAIOJX010000018.1:9264516-9294911 GCA_022376925.1 Tragulus kanchil | reverse complement strand
CTGCCCCTTCCCCTTTTGCACGTACTTTGCTTTTAAGAGGAATCTTTGTTTGAAAACAAAGATTGTTGAGGACATTGTGGAAGTTCACCCTTTTGGTTTTGTCCCAGAGGACTCGATTGTCCTTTGCATGAGTTTGTGTATGTCTTGCGTGTCAGTGTGCCGGCATATGGAATCTCCAGTTCGTTTCCTGAATGCAGACCCTTGAGGCACATTCGCCAGAACTGGACCGTTTTCCACAAGAATGCTTCTAACATAGTTTATAAATGAGCTCTATTTCAGTGACTCAAAAGTGAAAGTGCCTACAAATCAAATAGGTGCTAGTGTTTAGAGAATTGGCCCAAGCGAACTTCAAGGCCCCATGATCTGGGAAATAGTCAGTACTGAATTGATAGCTGCTCTTGAAGCGAGCTTAAGTCTGTTGTTTCGCTAAACGGAACACTCCTGTTGTGCCTAGCTTTGTTAGAGGTCAAATAAGGCCTTCCATCTGTTCCACCTGTTGCAAATTTGTCAGCAAGAAAATATCGGTCATTTGATATGATGAAACAGTCAGTCTATCAAAAGAGCCTCCCCAGAGTTTGGTATCTTGAACCAAGTTAAATGGCAAGAATTCATTGACTATCTGGGTAAATTTCAAAAGGGATAAGGAGGCGGAACATCGGTTGCTGGGCAAATCGAAGCTAACCAACCTTCGCCTTCTTGGGAGAGGAAAACGAAAACATAAGTTTCCAAGCAGAAAATGCTGGTGTGACAAACAGTTCCCAGTTACTTGCCTCTTAGTGTTCACTAAAAATTCGGGTTTTTAAAGAGTTGAGGATTCTAATCTGAATATGGAATTATATCTACTAAAATAAAAGGAAAAATTATCGACATATAGTTGGAAAGTAGGACATTTTGGTTCAAAAAGGAGAGGAGTTGCACATGGTCAGGCTGAGATTAGATTAAACTTAGATGAATAGATCTCACAAATATATGTGGGTGATTCGCCAAATACTTGGAGAACTTCTGTATTATCATGCTAAATTGGAAAATATCAGAACGTACAATCTTTACACATGATACACAATCATAGTAATGCTAAAATATGCCTAAAAAAATGGCCAGAGGAAATTCTCCAGATATTAAGGCGGATTTCATGGCGAGGAAGCCGATATTACCTTCTTCTTTACAGTTTTCTGCATGGATGAAATTGAAGACAGAATGCAGCAGACATAGGACCAGGAGTCAGTCTTGCAGCGACTAATAACCTGGGATGTTTGGAATTGCAACCTTGATGTCAGATGCTGTTTTTGGTTTTTCTTTCTGTCTTTCTTTCTTTTCTCTTTTGACTTTGTTTCTTATGTTTTGGCCGCTCTGGGTTTTCACCGCTGCTGCAGGCTCCTCCATAGTTGCAGGGAGTTGGGGATCATCTCTAGTGGAGTTGAGCAGGCTTCTTGGTGCAGTGAATTCTCTTGTTGAGGAACTCAGGCTCCAGGACTCATGGGCTTCAGGTGTGTGGGCCATGTCCTCCATAGTTGCAGCTCCAAGGTTCCAGTGCACAGGATCAACAGCTGTGGCTTAGGGGCTCAGTTGCTCCTCAGCATGTGGGATCCTCACGGATCCGGGATCGGACTCGTGACTTCTGCATTGGACAGGCAAATTCTTTACCACTGGGCTATGAGGGAAGCCTCTTTTTGTGTGTTTGTGTGCTTCTAAATGGGCCCCTGTTTTCCCATGGAAGAAAGAAATTTCCTTTAGAGGTCAGTTTCAGACTTATAGCTCAGTAGAATCCTCCTGACAGACAGTTCTGACATGTGCCTCCTTGTCAGAGAATAGGTGCCTCTTTTCTACCAATTAAGGATTTCTCTTTCATTCTCAGGAGAAGCACTGCTTCAGCAGCTTGTACGACTGGGAAATTTCTATGTAGCCAGCACTAGATAAAGGTGCCATCGCTTAAAGGAGATTGAGTCTCCCACAAGGAGATAATGCCAACATGTATCCTCAAGAGGTGGTTTCTTTGAACCCATAGTTGTGTGCATTTCCTGTTTCCTCCAAAATCTTCAGCCACTGAGCAAATGTCAGCATCGGGAGGAGCAACGTGGAGGAATTTGTGCTCAGTTATTTTTGCAAGATTGCTAGTGAAGACATCGGTGAGCCAGTATTAACTCATCTCACTGCATTTGTCCTTTAGTCATCCATTTATTAGTATTTAGTGAGTTCTGAATCTTGTGCCATAATCTGTGTAACCTTTAGACTATATTTATGTTGTCTTCCAGTGCCCAATGATCTTAGTTGACCAAGTTTTTTAGACGTTTTCACAAACTTCCCATGAAATTAGTCAAATTTCTCTTGACCTCCATCTGACTGTGAGGTTCCTTAGGGAGCTCTGAAGGCATCTCATGGAAGAATATTTCCTTAGTTTTATGTTGAACCACAGGAAAGTATTTTCAAAGGAGTGGTGAGCCTTCTCAGATTATACTCTATGGGTAAATGTCACTCTATGTCCTGGGATAAGCTATCAGTCATAATTCTGGTTGTGTCCCAGCAGCTCGATTAAGACACCTTGTCAACCCATTGTGATCAGACCTTTAGCCTTGCCTGTGAAGTCTTTCATAGACAGCTAAGCTGATGCTCTGCAAAAGGGCTTCCTCTTAAAAAAGATTCCTGGGGAGGACATCTAAGCAAACATGGGTCAGATACATCGGGGAATTTGGTGACGAAATTTCTCTCAAACTGGTAGGAAAAGCAAACCTTCTTTCTCGCAGGCAGCCACACTAGGCCCTATGTCTGTCTGCAATCTGAAAGTGACATTGACCCTTGAAAAAAAGGGGGATTGGGGCTGTGGTGTATCCCGGGGACTCAGGAATGAAGAGTGAAAGAGGAACTGTCAACTGCTTCCTTAAGAGGCTTGTGAAGCACTGGCTTTGGAGATACCTGGTATTCATAAACCAAAATGAAAGCCTAAAGCACTATTGCCCCTGAAATAATGCAGACATACGGAGAACAATCCTTTGGCGAAATAAAAGTCAAGTGAGAAAATGCAAGTGACTCGGAAGTGGGCAGTGCCTCCTTTAGAGCAGAAAGAGGACAGCGCCCACAACCAAATACCGCTTTTCCAGGGCCCTTGTGACATGTGTTGGCTTACCCCAGTTCTGGCACCTTATCACTTTGATGAGACAACCAGAAAAATTGAACTCTGAATAAACTGGTGGATATGGTTATAATGTTTATAGACTCTGGCTGGAGTATTACTGATTTTGATCTGTGTTCTTCAGATACAGGGAAGCTGTGGCCCTTAGGTTCCTCACGACCTACAGTAATTTGGTCTATTTTACCTCTACAAGTCTGGCTACCCGACGACAAGTCTCCCCAGAATGCCAGATCCAGGCTGGATTTCAGGCTTACTCCCTGAATCCTTCATGCACGATGTTTCTTGCTTAAGACTCGAATCGAGAGTGTTTCCAACCTGGTACCCACTCTCCAAATCAGAAAACCGCCAGACCAGTCATCGCCCGATCCCATGACAGACATGGGGATGGTTGAAGTGGAATCGGAGGTTAAAATTCAGACACCCTAAAATTGCGCCCTCTGCCAAGCCGGAACATACCGATATTTTTCCCCTGAGTACTGAGGATTATCAAAGAAAAGGGGAAATGCAACAGAGCTCAATGAGCTCGGCCCCAGCACAGCAGCCGTCGTTCTGATCGTGCACCCTGTCACCAGGTAGTTGGTCCTGCTCAGTCCTTGATCTGTCCCTTGGTGGGCTCCCCACTGGCAACCAACTGTCAGTGAGCAATGGTTAGTGGGGTCCTGCCCCACTCCCAAGCAACTGCCACATTAGGAATGGACAGTTAGTGTGGGGATTCAGACATCGGGGAGTGGTGGTCTTGAAGTTGTGAGTGAGGAACAAGGCAGATCCAAGTCTTGTCCCCAAGGCCCTCCAGGCCTCCGGGCCCTTTGGGGGAGGCCTGTGAGGTGGGTGCCCCAGAGAACAGGCTATGTGCCGTGTCCTGTAAGGCTCCAGAACTCTCAGCAATGCTGTCCATCCACTCGCCTTCACCCAGTCTTTGAGGCAGCAGGGAACTGCCCCCCTGTCCCTGTCTCTGCAGCCTGATAGCAGTTGCCAAGTGCCCGGGTCACAGCGTGTGAGACGTGGTCTCCCGTCTTTGGGAGGTTTGGGGGAGCCTGAGGGTCAGTTGGGTTGGCCACTGGGCTCCTTTAGTGATGAGAGCTGGGCAGCCCGGGGACCTGGCCCCGAAGGAGCTACCAGCTGAGCTCTGCCCCCCACGAGCCAGGATGGGGACCCTGGATGGTGAGAGCCGTCTTTGGGTCCTTTTCCTTTCTTTTCAGAACAGAGATTAACATTCATTTGATCAAGATTTCTAGGAACATCCTTCTCTGCTCATGATCTGACCTCAAGAACAAAGGCTCTGACACCAAGAAATCTGCACCAGCAAGCCACGTCTCCCCCTCAGCTTTTGCTTTCGAAATAGCTTTGATGAAAGTTTTCAAGAACTTGGGGTTTACAGGGTACGAGTCACCATCTCCTTGCACAGCCCTGTAATGAACCTTTCTCTGTTCCATGCGCCAGCAATTTAGCATTGTTTGGCCGTGCTGACTTGGCGATGTTGGGTGATATTCTACCGTTGCTTCCTTTCTCATATACAAATCGGCCTCATGCTGCAGGCTGTGTCTCTGCACTCCTCTTCTCTTCCACTGGCCTGAGTATCTGTTTCTGTGCCAGTACCACACCTGTCTGATGATGGTAGTTTTGGAGCCTAGCTGAAATGCAACAAGCCTGACAGCTGAGGCTTTTCCCTTTCCCCTGTCAGAGTTATCAGATGGACTCAGCGTCATTTTGTGACTGTCCCTACTAACGCTTTGTGTCCAGAGCACATGGGGACTCTCATGGAACTGGTCATCCACAGTCCTCCAAAATGGGAGGGAGTAGCAGCACGTCAGTAGCCGACCGTGGAAGTATTTCAAAATGCAGCAGAAGGCAGAAGTAAACACGGCTCACTCATTATAAGTGGGCTTTAAGTCATGTTTCTGTTTCAGGGCGGAATGCATTCCTGACTTGGGGGGGGAAGCATGACAAACCAATCCCTGGTTCAGTAGCTGAATCGCCTCTCTGCTTTTGCATTTTCTAGGTCAATTTTAGAGGGACCTATCTCCTGGGCCTCTACAGCAGGTGCTTTTTAAACCCCCTGGGGAACCCCACACGTTTCAAGCACCAGGCGTGAAGGGTCTGCCAGATGTGCAGTTGGAGTCTGAGAACTGACAGACCCGCCCCCGAGCCATGCCTGCCACGGTCCAATGACCTCGGGTAAGCCATTCCCTTCTCTGAAACACTTCATCCGTAATCAGTTCTTTATGCACCTCTGGATTCCAAACTCATGCTCGTTAGCACGGTCAGCCATGCACTGACACCCCGTATATGTGTTTGTTTGTGATCAACCCTGGCTCCCCTGGCTGCACAGGCAGTCCCCCACCCTAGCGAAGATAAAGTGAAACGTTCCCTTGGCTGGGCCCCATGGTGCACAGCAGGCACATGGCATTAAAAAATGAGATCCTGCTCATGAGACCCCCCCCACACAGTTGCCCATTCATGCGAAGTAGTAACAGGTGTGGGATGGTGTTGTCTATAGTAGGCTTATAAAATTCCTCGAGTAACTTTGGTATTTTCTCCCCACGTACCTCCCATCTTGCCCTCCACATGGGCATCTGCATGTGTATCCTGCATGTGGACGGACAGCCTGTACACTTCGTTGCTTTATCTCTCATCAATTTTCTGTGATCAAGTCTTCCAGTTTCACAAAAGGCACATTCCCCCCTGCCCACCACCTCTGACCCCTAGTCCCTACTGCCCCATCCTGACACTTTTCTTCTTTTCCATGTCCCAGGATTCTCCATTGTAGCCTTTTGAAATCACGACCCCCGCATCTAGCGAAGATTCGGGCAGAAAAGGACACATTTAACAAGCTGTAAACACTGTGTCGTCCTAGGCAAAGTGTGGGTCAGCACTCCATTTGGGGAAGCCCCAGTCCTCTCAGCCTCCACTAACTAATCCTTGGCACCCAAGTTGACTCATGATGGATCCCGAGTACGTGCTATGCTTTTGGGAAAGACCGCTTTTGGCCAGCCAAGGTCTTATCTAGATCCAGGGCCTCACCACAAGAGACGAGGAAAAGGGCTTTTTCTGTGGAAGTTCAAATACTCACAGTAGATGAAACAATCCAAGTGAAAAGCACGGGACGTAAAGACCCTAAATGAGTCCATGATCGAGTCTATCGCCTCCTCGCTAACTGCCCGGCCAAAGGCCAGTCCCCCAAAGGAGAGGAAGCGGCTTACAAAAGGGCTCTTACAGCGGCCTGGAAGCTCCTGAAAGAGGGGGCACATTTGGGTCTGGCAAGAGCGGCAGGTGACCCCGAGTCCACCACGTGGTCTCCGAGGGGCCAAAGAAGCGACGTTTTAAAGGAAGCACAAGCCCAAATGGGCTGTCCCAAAGAGTCTGAGGAAAAGGAAAGGCTTCACTTCACCCTGGTACCTTCAGCAAGGGAGGCCCTTCCATATGATGATAAACCCCAGGTGCACACACCCCTTAACCCTCTTCCAAGGGAAATGCAAATGCAGTCTTCTCAAAGCTCCAGGGTGCACCCAAACTGCCTGTCAGTCCCTGACGCTGACCATGAGAAAGAGGGCGAAGGAAGGGGAAACCTCAAGAGTAATGTTCTTACCTTGTCCAATCAAGGAGCTGAGTCTAGGGATAGAGCTGGGGGGGGTGCTTCCATCTCTGCCAGCAGATTGTAGCCTCACTGTGCCCAAGGCTCTGAAAGAGGGAGCACACGTCGCCAGCCCAAAGGCCCTGGCTGTGTCCCTTGAGCCTGCTACCTCCTCCAGCAAGGTTGACCCTGGGGAGGGCACCTGTAACCCCGACTCGGAAGGCACAGTGGCATTCTGCAGTGCCGCTGAGCCGAGGTTGCATGGTTCACTCCATCTAGCAAACAGAAAAAGGAAGATGCAGGCCCCAGAGTGTGAGCAAGAGCGGCAAGAGCCTCAACCCTCAGCTGGCTCAAGGGCTCTTAATCCCAGCAGCACCCACAAAAGCGCTGGGGCAAGCAATGGAGACAGCCGACGATCATGACCTTCCCACAGGAGCCGTGTCCCATTGAGAGAGGCACGATGGTCTGGTTTAAATTTCAAGATCACCCATTTTGGCCCGGGCCCCGGTCAAGAGCGTCAGCCCGACGGAGAAGACTGCGAGGGTGCTTTTGATTGAGGCCAACATACCCAGTGAGAGGCGTGGCATTCAAGTTCCACTTGAAGGCTGAAGCAGCTGGATGATAAAGGGAAAGAAAACTCGTGAACAGAGCCAGGAAAGCATACGGGCAAAGCGTGATCTGGTGTTTGTCACTGATATCCCACTACAGAGAAAGGGTCGTTTGTGGGTCTTTTGGGGCTCTTTCCTGGACTATTTGCTGCTGACATCAGTTACCCCGTGAGGAAAGCCGTGCAAGAGGGGATCTGCAGATGCGTTTCCCAAAGGTGGATTATGCCGACCTGGACGATTCTGAGGAGGAGACCTGCGTGGCTGGGAAGACGCCCTGCAAGAGAATCCTCCTGACCGGAGAGGGCTGCTTGGGACCGAGCCAACCGGAAGCTGGTGGACCTTATCGTGAAAAGAAAGAGGGCCGACCCACATCTTCTGGACATTGTCAAAGGCAAGAAAGAGTCCAGGTGACTGGTGTCCTTCAGGAAGTCATACAGGTATGTGATCTGCATTGAAACATACCTGGAGGACGAAGATCAGCTTGACATAGTGACCAGCCATTTACAAGAAATCTACAGGTACATGGACAAGAGAGCTCTGGCTCTGAGGAGAGATGACTCAGTGAGCTTCGTTCTGAAGTCCTCCTGCCAGAGGCAATCATTTACTCAATTGCTGCACTGGATGAACTAGACTACAAGGAGGCAGAAGCCAAGTACCGGGAAGGGCCACCCTCATGTTCCCCGGGAAAAAAAACTCTTTGATAAGAGTATCCTGAAGGAAATCCGAAAGAGATCGGCAAGGAGGGCGTGGAGACATAACTCCGTCCCTGCACCCATCCCCGCCTCAGGGGAGACGCCTCAGCCCTACCATTAGCAAGACATCCCCATCTGTATATGTGGTGTGATCTTTCCACTCCCTATGGTAGGTAAACACCTTCTGGGAAAACCCGAGGTCTTGGCAGTGCCTTGAATCCACTCTGCCAGTGGCATGGTCATCATCAGTTCCTTCTTCCCAACCCCTCCCACCACTAACTGATTAAAATATCGTAACCAGATAAACTTTCCTCTACTTGCCCGGATGTGTAATCTTCCAGATATTTTCACGACTTCATGGCTTTCGGCTATATTTTCTATTTGAAAGGAGCACACGCATTCTTTTATTACGTGAACTGAAAAGCTAAAAGAACCAACACCGACAGTATCCAAAACGATGCAGCAAGCCTTTTTAAGATCTGAGGCGTGTCGTTTACAGAACAACCGTAAGGGCTTCTCCTTCCTCCTGTGACACATACAAACACATGACGCATTGGATTTCTTCTTCTTTATTTATTTATTTATTTATTTATTTATTTTTGTACATGTATGTTCCCAGATCAATCAGATGCATATCCCTTGGCCCTCCCCACCCAGGTTCCCCGCCCCCATCCCTCCAGACCATTGCTCCAAGTGGTTGTAGGTACTCCTATTCCCCTAGCACAATGACAATAGCTATCTTTTCTACACATGACAGTGTAGGTTCCCATGTTACTCCCTCCCATTGTTCGGTCTCCACAATGTCTTTATGTCTATTCTCTGTTTTTTCATGAGTTCACTGCGTGTGTTATCATGACCATCTTACTAGATCCCATATATATGAGTTAGTATACTATACTTGTCTTTTCTTTTGACTTACTTCCATTTTTATGACTGGTTCTAAAGCCAGCCACCTCATTAGGACTGAGTCTTCTGCATTTCTTTTAATAGCTGAGTAGTATTCCATTGTATATATGTACCAGAGCTTCTGGATCCATTCATTTGTCGATGGACATCTAGGTTGCTTCCATGTTCTGGCTATTGTATAGAGAGCTGCAATGAACATTGGGGTACAGGTGCCTCTTTCAGTTTTGATTTCATCAGGATATAGGCCTAATAGTGGGATTGCTGGGTCATAGGGTGCTTCTATTTTTAGTTTTTTAAGGAATCTCCATATTGTCTTCCATAGAGGTTGTATTAATTTACATTCCCACCAGCAATGCAAGAGTGTTCCCTTTTCTCCACACCCTCTCCAGCATTTGTTGTCTGTCGATTTGTTGATGATGGCCATTCTGACAGGTGTGAGGTGGTATCTCATTGTGGTTTTAATTTGCATTTCTCTAATAATAAGCGAGGTTGAGCATCGTTTCATGTGCTTTTGGAACATTTGTATGTCCTCTTTGGAGAGGCGTCTCTTTAGATCTTTTTCCCATTTTTTTATTGGGCTGCTCATTTTCCCTGTGCTGAGTTGTCTGAGTTGCTTGTAGATTTTGGAGATTAATTCTTTGTCTGTTGTTTCATTTGCTATGATTTTCTCCCACTCTGTGGGGTGTCTGTTGAACTTTTTTGTAATTTCTTTTGCTGTACAAAAGCTTTTAAGTTTCATGAGGTCCCATATGTTCATTTTTCTTTTCAGTTCTGCTATTTTAGTTGGTGGGTCAGAGAAGATCTTGCTTTGATTGATGTCCTTGAGGGTTTTGCCTATATTCTCCTCTAAGAGTTTGATGGTTTCTGGTCTTACATTGAGGTCTTTAATCCATTTTGAGTTGATCTTAGTGTATGGTGTCAGGGAATGTTCCAATTTCATTTTTTTGCATGTAGATGTCCAATTCTCCCAGCACCACTTGTTAAAGAGACTGTCTTTGTCCCATTTTATAGTTTCTCCTCCTTTATCAAAAATAAGGTACCCATAGGTGCGTGGGTTTATCTCTGGGTTCTCAATCTTGTTCCATTGATCTATAGTTCTGTTTTTGTGCCAGTACCATACTGTCTTGATGACTGTTGCTTTGTAGTAGAGTCTGAAGTTAGGGAGGCTGATCCCTCCAGCTCCGTTTTTCTTTCTCAGGATTGCTTTGGCTATTCGAGGTCTTTTGTGTTTCCATATGAACTGTGTTATTATTTGGTCTAGTTCTGTGAAACATGTCAGTGGTAGTTGAATAGGTATTGCATTGAATCTGTAGATGATATTTGGAAGTATGGTCATTTTCACAATATTGATTCTTCCAATCCAGGAACATGGAATATCTCTCCATCTGTTTAAGTCTTCTTTAATGTCTCTCATGAGTGTCTTGTAATTTTCTGTGTACAATTCTTTTGTTTCTTTGGGTAGGTTTATTCCTAGATATTTGATTCTTTTGGTTGCAATGGTGAAGGGGATTGCCTCTTTGATTTCATTTTCTGATTTTTCATTGTTTCTGTATAGGAATGCCAGTGACTTCTGTGTGTTGACTTTATATCCTGCAACTTTGCTGAATTCATTGATTAGTTCTAGTAGCTTTGTAACCGTGTCTTTGGGATTTTCTATGTATAATATCATGTCGTCTGCAAAAAGAGAGCTTGACTTCTTCCTTTCCAATCTGGATTCCTTTGATTTCTTTCTCTTGTCTTATTGCTGTTGCTAGGACTTCCAGGACTATGTTGAATAGCAGTGGTGAAAGTGGGCACCCCTCTCTTGTTCCTGATCTTAGAGGGAATGCTTTCAGGTTTTCACCATTAACAATAATGTTCGCTGTAGGTTTCTCATAGATGGCTTTTATTATGTTGAGATAGGTTCCTTCTATGCCCATTTTCTGAAGAGTTTTGATCATAAATGGATGTTGTACTTTGTCGAAGGCTTTTTCTGCATCTATTGAG
Source organism: Tragulus kanchil (assembly GCA_022376925.1). Lineage (NCBI taxonomy): Eukaryota > Metazoa > Chordata > Mammalia > Artiodactyla > Tragulidae > Tragulus > Tragulus kanchil. The sequence continues at coordinate 9,284,021 of JAIOJX010000018.1, read as the reverse complement.
ATGATCATGTGATTTTTGTCTTTCAACTTGTTGATATGGTGTATCACGTTGTTTGATTTGCGGATGTTGAAGAAGCCTTGCATGCCTGGGATGAACCCAACTTGATCGTGATGTATGAGTTTTTTGACATGTCGTTGAATTCTGTTTGCTAGGATTTTGTTGAGGATCTTGGCATCTAAGTTCATCAGTGAAATTGGCCTATAGTTTTCCTTTTTTGTGTTGTTTTTGCCTGGTTTGGGTATCAGGGTGATGGTGGCCTCGTAGAATGTGTTTGGGAGTTTTCCTTCCTGTGCAATTTTTTGGAAGAGTTTTAGAAGGACAGGCATTAGCTCTTCTTTAAATGTTTGGTAGAATTCGGCTGTGAAGCCATCTGGTCCTGGGCTTTTATTTTTGGGTAGATTTTTAATCACAAAGTTGATTTCTGAGCTTGTGATTGGGTTGTTCAAAGTTTCTGTTTCTTCCTGGCTCAGTCTTGGGAGATTAATCCTGTCCAAGAAACTGTCCATTTCTTCCAAGTTGTCCAGTTTGTTGCCATAGAGTTGCTCATAATAGTCTCTTAGAATCCTTTGGATTTCTGCATTATCTGTTGTAATCTCTCCTTTTTCGTTTTTGATTTTGTTGATCTGGTTCTTCTCTCTCTTGTTCTTAATGAGTCTGGCCAGTGGCTTGTCAATTTTGTTTACCTTTTCAAAGAACCAGCTTTTTGTTTTATTTATCTTTACTATTGTTTCTTTTGTTTCTTTCTCATTTATTTCTGCTCTGATCTTTATGATTTCTCTTCTTCTGCTGGCTCTGGGATGTTTTTTTTCTTCTTTCTCCAACTGTTTTAAGCGGAGGGTTAGGTCATTTGCTTCATATTTTCCTAGTTTCTTGAGGTGGGATTGTATTGCTATAAATTTCCCCCTTAGAACTGCTTTTGCGGTATCCCGTAAGATTTGCACGGTCGTATATTCTTTGTCATTGGAGCAACGTGGAGGAATTTGTGCTCAGTTATTTTTGCAAGATTGCTAGTGAAGACATCGGTGAGCCAGTATTAACTCATCTCACTGCATTTGTCCTTTAGTCATCCATTTATTAGTATTTAGTGAGTTCTGAATCTTGTGCCATAATCTGTGTAACCTTTAGACTATATTTATGTTGTCTTCCAGTGCCCAATGATCTTAGTTGACCAAGTTTTGAGACGTTTTCACAAACTTCCCATGAAATTAGTCAAATTTCTCTTGACCTCCATCTGACTGTGAGGTTCCTTAGGGAGCTCTGAAGGCATCTCATGGAAGAATATTTCCTTAGTTTTATGTTGAACCACAGGAAAGTATTTTCAAAGGAGTGGTGAGCCTTCTCAGATTATACTCTATGGGTAAATGTCACTCTATGTCCTGGGATAAGCTATCAGTCATAATTCTGGTTGTGTCCCAGCAGCTCGATTAAGACACCTTGTCAACCCATTGTGATCAGACCTTTAGCCTTGCCTGTGAAGTCTTTCATAGACAGCTAAGCTGATGCTCTGCAAAAGGGCTTCCTCTTCAAGAAGATTCCTAGGAAGGACATCTAAGCAAACATGGGTCAGATACTTCAGGGAATTTGGTGAAGAAATTTCTATCAAACTGGTAGGAAAAGCAAACCTTCTTTCTCGCAGGCAGCCACACTAGGCCCTATGTCTGTCTGCAATCTGAAAGTGACATTGACCCTTGAAACAAAAGGGGATTGGGGCTGTGGTGTATGCCGGTACTCAGGAATGAAGAGTGAAAGAGGAACTGTCAACTGCTTCCTTAAGAGGCTTGTGAAGCACTGGCTTTGGAGATACCTGGTATTCATAAACCAAAATGAAAGCCTAAAGCACTATTGCCCCTGAAATAATGCAGACATACGGAGAACAATCCTTTGGCGAAATAAAAGTCAAGTGAGAAAATGCAAGTGACTCGGAAGTGGGCAGTGCCTCCTTTAGAGCAGAAAGAGGACAGCGCCCACAACCAAATACCGCTTTTCCAGGGCCCTTGTGACATGTGTTGGCTTACCCCAGTTCTGGCACCTTATTACTCTGATAAGACCACCAGAATGATCGGACTCTGAATAAACTGGTGGATATGCTTATAATGTTTATAGACTCTGGCTGGAGTATTACTGATTTTGATCTGTGTTCTTCAGATACAGGGAAGCTGTGGCCCTTAGGTTCCTCACGACCTACAGTAATTTGGTCTATTTTACCTCTACAAGTCTGGCTACCCGACGACAAGTCTCCCCAGAATGCCAGATCCAGGCTGGATTTCAGGCTTACTCCCTGAATCCTTCATGCACGATGTTTCTTGCTTAAGACTCGAATCGAGAGTGTTTCCAACCTGGTACCCACTCTCCAAATCAGAAAACCGCCAGACCAGTCATCGCCCGATCCCATGACAGACATGGGGATGGTTGAAGTGGAATCGGAGGTTAAAATTCAGACACCCTAAAACTGCGCTCCTCTGCCAAGCCGGAACATACCGATATGTTTCCCTAGTACTGAGGATTATCAAAGAAAAGGGGAAATGCAACAGAGCTCAATGAGCTCGGCCCCTAGCACAGCAGCCGTCGTTCTGATCGTGCACCCTGTCACCAGGTAGTTGGTCCTGCTCAGTCCTTGATCTGTCCCTTGGTGGGCTCCCCACTGGCAACCAACTGTCAGTGAGCAATGGTTAGTGGGGTCCTGCCCCACTCCCAAGCAACTGCCACATTAGGAATGGACAGTTAGTGTGGGGATTCAGACATCAGGGAGTGGTGGTCTTGAAGTTGTGAGTGAGGAACAAGGCAGATCCAAGTCTTGTCCCCAAGGCCCTCCAGGCCTCCTGGCCTTGGGAGGCCTGTGAGGTGGGTGCCCCAGAGAACAGGCTATGTGCCGTGTCCTGTAAGGCTCCAGAACTCTCAGCAATGCTGTCCATCCACTCGCCTTCACCCAGTCTTTGAGGCAGCAGGGAACTGCTCCCTGTCCCTGTCTCTGCAGCCTGATAGCAGTTGCCAAGTGCCCGGGTCACAGCGTGTGAGACGTGGTCTCTCTGTCTTTGGGAGGCTTGGGGAGCCTGAGGGGCAGTGGGGTTGGGCACTGGGATCCCTGAGTGATGAGAGCGGGGCAGGGCCTGGGGACCGGGCCCTGAGGGAGCTACCAGCTGGGCTCTGCACCCACGAGCCAGGATGGGGACCCTGGATGGTGAGAGCCGTCTTTGGGTCCTTTTCCTTTCTTTTCAGAACAGAGATTAACATTCATTTGATCAAGATTTCTAGGAACATCCTTCTCTGCTCATGATCTGACCTCAAGAACAAAGGCTCTGACACCAAGAAATCTGCACCAGCAAGCCACGTCTCTCCTCAGCTTTTGCTTTCGAAATAGCTTTGATGAAAGTTTTCAAGAACTTCGGGGTTTACAGGGTACGAGTCACCATCTCCTTGCACAGCCCTGTAATGAACCTTTCTCTGTTCCATGCGCCAGCAATTTAGCATTGTTTGGCCATGCTGACTTGGCGATGTTGGGTGATATTCTACCGTTGCTTCCTTTCTCATATACAAATCGGCCTCATGCTGCAGGCTGTGTCTCTGCACTCCTCTTCTCTTCCACTGGCCTGAGTATCTGTTTCTGTGCCAGTACCACACCTGTCTGATGATGGTAGTTTTGGAGCCTAGCTGAAATGCAACAAGCCTGACACCTGAGGCTCTTCCCTTCCTGTCAGAGTTATCAGATGGACTCAGGTCATTTTGTGGCTGTCCCTACTAACGCTTTGTGTCCAGAGCACATGGGGACTCTCATGGAACTGGTCATCCACAGTCCTCCAAAATGGGAGGGAGTAGCAGCACGTCAGTAGCCGACCGTGGAAGTATTTCAAAATGCAGCAGAAGGCAGAAGTAAACACGGCTCCTCATTATAAGTGGGCTTTAAGTCATGTTTCTGTTTCAGGGCGGAATGCATTCCTGACTTGGGGAGGAAGCATGACAAACCAATCCCTGGTTCAGTAGCTGAATCGCCTCTCTGCTTTTGCATTTTCTAGGTCAATTTTAGAGGGACCTATCTCCTGGGCCTCTACAGCAGGTGCTGTTTAACCCTGGGGAACCCCACACGTTTCTGAAGCACCAGGCGTGAAGGGTCTGCCAGATGTGCAGTTGGAGTCTGAGAACTGACAGACCCGCTCCCGAGCCATGCCTGCCACGGTCCAATGACCTCGGGTAAGCCATTCCCCTTCTCTGAAACACTTCATCCGTAATCAGTTCTTTATGCACCTCTGGATTCCAAACTCATGCTCGTTAGCACGGTCAGCCATGCACTGACACCCCGTATATGTGTTTGTTTGTGATCAACCCTGGCTCCCCTGGCTGCACAGGCAGTGCTCCTCTGGCACCCTAGCGAAGATAAAGTGAAACGTTCCCTTGGGCTGGGCCCCATGGTGCACAGCAGGCACATGGCATTCAGTGAAAAATGAGATCCTGATCATGAGACCTCCCTCCCCACACAGTTGCCCATTCATGCACAGTAGTAACAGATGAGGGAGGGTGTTGTCTTTAGTAGGCTTATAAAATTCCTCCAGTATCTTTGGTATTTTCTCCCCATGTACCTACCATACGTCTGCCCTCCACATGGGCATCTGCATGTGTATCCTGCGTGTGAATGGACAGTCTTTATACTTCTGTGCTTTATCTCTCATCAATTTTCTGTGACCAAGTCTTCCAGTTTCACAAAAGGCACATTCCCTCCCTGCCCACCACCTCTGCCCCCTAGTCCCTACTGCCCCATCCTGACACTTTTCTTCTTTTCCATATCCCAGGATTCTCTATTATAGGCTTTTGAAATCATGACCCCCAGCATCTAGCAAAGATTCGGGCAGAAAAGGACACATTTAACAAGCTGTAAATACTGTGTCGTCCTAGGCAAAGTGTGTGTAAGCACACCATTTAGGGAAGACGGCCAGTCCTCTCAGCCTCCACTAACTAATCTTTGGCGCCTAAGTTGACTCATGATGGATCCCGAGTACATGCTATGCATTTGGAAAGGCCGCTTCTGGCCAACCAAGGTCTTGTCTAGATCCAGGGCCTCACCAAAAGGGATGAGGAAAAGGGCTTTTTCTGTGGAAGTTCAAATACTCACAGTAGATGAAACAATCCAAGTGAAAAGCACAGACATAAAGACCCTAAATGAGTCCATGATCGAGTCTATTGCCTCCTCGCTAACTGCCCTGCCAAAGGCCAGTGCCCCAGCAGGAGAGGAAGCGGCTTCCAGCAGAAATCTTACAGTGGCCTGGCAGCTACTGAAAGAGAGGGCCCATTTGGGTCTGGCAAGAGCAGCAGGTGAGCCCGAGTCCACCACGTGGTCTCCGAGGGGCCAAAGAAGCGACGTTTTAAAGGAAGCACAAGCCCAAATGGGCTGTCCCAAAGAGTCTGAGGAAAAGGAAAGGCTTCACTTCACCCTGGTACCTTCAGCAAGGGAGGCCCTTCCATATGATGATAAACCCCAGGTGCACACACCGTTAACCCTCTTCCAAGGGAAATGCAAATGCAGTCTTCTCAAAGCTCCAGGGTGCACCAAACTGCCTGTCAGTCCCTGACGCTGACCATGAGAAAGAGGGCGAAGGAAGGGGAAACCTCAAGAGTAATGTTCTTACCTTGTCCAATCAAGGAGCTGAGTCTAGGGATAGAGCTGGGTGTGTGCTTCCATCTCTGCCAGCAGATTGTAGCCTCACTGTGCCCAAGGCTCTGAAAGAGGGAGCACACGTCGCCAGCCCAAAGGCCCTGGCTGTGTCCCTTGAGCCTGCTACCTCCTCCAGCAAGGTTGACCCTGGAGAGGGCACCTGTAACCCCGACTCGGAAGGCACAGTGGCATTCTGCAGTGCCGCTGAGCCGAGGTTGCATGGTTCACTCCATCTAGCAAACAGAAAAAGGAAGATGCAGGCCCCAGAGTGTGAGCAAGAGCGGCAAGAGCCTCAACCCTCAGCTGGCTCAAGGGCTCTTAATCCCAGCAGCACCCACAAAAGCGCTGGGGCAAGCAATGGAGACAGCCGACGATCATGACCTTCCCACAGGAGCCGTGTCCCATTGAGAGAGGCACGATGGTCTGGTTTAAATTTCAAGATCACCCATTTTGGCCGGCCGCGGTCAAGAGCGTCAGCCCGACGGAGAAGACTGCGAGGGTGCTTTTGATTGAGGCCAACATACCCAGTGAGAGGCGTGGCATTCAAGTTCCACTTCGAAGGCTGAAGCAGCTGGATGATAAAGGAAAGAAAACTCGTGAACAGAGCCAGGAAAGCATACGGGCAAAGCGTGATCTGGTGTTTGTCACTGATATCCCACTACAGAGAAAGGGTCGTTTGTGGGTCTTTTGGGGCTCTTTCCTGGACTATTGTGCTGCTGACATCAGTTACCCCGTGAGGAAAGCCATTTAAGAGGGGGATCTGCAGATCTGTTTCCCAAAGGTGGATTATGCCGACCTGGACGATTCTGAGGAGGAGACCTCTGTGGCTGGGAAGACGCCCTGCAAGAAAATCCTCCCTGACCAGATAAGGGCCGCTTGGACTGAGCCAACCAGAAGCTGGTGGACTTTATCATGAAAAGAAAGGGGGCCGACCCACATCTTCTGGACATTGTCAAAGGCAAGAAAGAGTCCAGGTGGCTGGCATCCTTCAGGAAGTCATACAGGTACGTGATCTACATTGAAACATACCTGGAGGACGAAGATCAGCTCAACGTAGTGACCAGCCATTTACAAGAAATCTACAGGCACGTGGACAAGAGAGTGCTGGCTCTGAGGAGAGATGACCCAGTGAGCTTCGTTCTGAAGTCCTCCTGCCAGAGGCAATCATTTACTCAATTGCTGCACTGGATGAACTAGACTACAAGGAGGCAGAAGCCAAGTACCGGCAAGGGCCACCTCTGCTCCCGGGAAAAAGAACTCTTTGATAAGAGTATCCTGAAGGAAATCCGAAAGAGATCGGCAAGGAGGGCGTGGAGACATAACTCCGTCCCTGCAGCCATCCCTCCTCAGGGAGACACCTCAGCCCTACCATTAGCAAGACATCCCCATCTGTATGTGTGGTGTGATCCGTCCACTCCTATGGTAGGTAAACACCTTCTGGAAACCTGAGGTCTTGGCAGTGCCTTGAATCCACTCTGCCAGTGGCATGGTCATCATCAGTTCCTTCTTCCCAACCCCTCCCACCACTAACTGATTAAAATATCGTAACCAGATAAACTTTCCTCTACTTGCCCGGATGTGTAATCTTCCAGATATTTTCACGACTTCATGGCTTTCGGCTATATTTTCTATTTGAAAGGAGCACACGCATTCTTTTATTACGTGAACTGAAAAGCTAAAAGAACCAACACCGACAGTATCCAAAACGATGCAGCAAGCCTTTTTAAGATCTGAGGCGTGTCGTTTACAGAACAACCGTAAGGGCTTCTCCTTCCTCCTGTGACACATACAAACACATGACGCATTGGATTTCTTCTTCTTTATTTATTTATTTATTTATTTATTTATTTTTGTACATGTATGTTCCCAGATCAATCAGATGCATATCCCTTGGCCCTCCCCACCCAGGTTCCTCCCATCCCTCCAGACCATTGCTCCAAGTGGTTGTAGGTACTCCTATTCCCCTAGCACAATGACAATAGCTATCTTTTCTACACATGACAGTATAGGTTCCCATGTTACTCCCTCCCATTGTTCGGTCTCCACAATGTCTTTATGTCTATTTTCTGCTTTTTCATGAGTTCCTGGGTGTGTTATCATGACCATCTTACTAGATCCCATATATATGAGTTAGTATACTATACTTGTCTTTCTCTTTTTGACTTACTTCACTTTTTATGATAGGTACTAAAGCCAGCCACCTCATTAGGACTGAGTCTTCTGCATTTCTTTTAATAGCTGAGTAGTATTCCATTGTATATATGTACCAGAGCTTCTGGATCCATTCATTTGTCGATGGACATCTAGGTTGCTTCCATGTTCTGGCTATTGTATAGAGAGCTGCAATGAACATTGGGGTACAGGTGCCTCTTTCAGTTTTGATTTCATCAGGATATAGGCCTAATAGTGGGATTGCTGGGTCATAGGGTGCTTCTATTTTTAGTTTTTTAAGGAATCTCCATATTGTCTTCCATAGAGGTTGTATTAATTTACATTCCCACCAGCAATGCAAGAGTGTTCCCTTTTCTCCGCACCCTCTCCAGCATTTATTGTCTGTCAATTTGTGGATGATGGCCATTCTGACAGGTGTGAGGTGTATCTCATTGTAGTTTTGATTTGCATTTCTCAATAATAAGCGAGGTTGAGCATCGTTTCATGTGCTTTTGGACCATTTGTATGTCCTCTTTGGAGAGGCGTCTCTTTAGATCTTTTTCCCATTTTTGATTGGGCTGCTCATTTTCCTGTGCTGAGTTGTCTGAGTTGCTTGTAGATTTTGGAGATTAATTCTTTGTCTGTTGTTTCATTTGCTATGATTTTCTCCCACTCTGTGGGGTGTCTGTTGAACTTTTTTGTAATTTCTTTTGCTGTACAAAAGCTTTTAAGTTTCATGAGGTCCCATATGTTCATTTTTCTTTTCAGTTCTGCTATTTTAGTTGGTGGGTCAGAGAAGATCTTGCTTTGATTGATGTCCTTGAGGGTTTTGCCTATATTCTCCTCTAAGAGTTTGATGGTTTCTGGTCTTACATTGAGGTCTTTAATCCATTTTGAGTTGATCTTAGTGTATGGTGTCAGGGAATGTTCCAATTTCATTTTTTTGCATGTAGATGTCCAATTCTCCCAGCACCACTTGTTAAAGAGACTGTCTTTGTCCCATTTTATAGTTTCTCCTCCTTTATCAAAAATAAGGTACCCATAGGTGCGTGGGTTGATCTCTGGGTTCTCAATCTTGTTCCATTGATCTATAGTTCTGTTTTTGTGGCAGTACCATACTGTCTTGATAACTGTTGCTTTGTAGTAGAGTCTGACGTTAGGAGGCTGAGCCCTCCAACTCCATTTTTCTTCCTCAGGATTGCTTTGGCTATTCGAGGTCTTCTGTGTTTCCATATGAACTGTGTTATTATTTGGTCTAGTTCTGTGAAAACTGTCAGTGGTAGTTGAATAGGTATTGCATTGAATCTGTAGATGATATTTGGAAGTATGGTCATTTTCACAATATTGATTCTTCCAATCCAGGAACATGGAATATCTCTCCATCTGTTTAAGTCTTCTTTAATGTCTCTCATGAGTGTCTTGTAATTTTCTGTGTACAATTCTTTTGTTTCTTTGGGTAGGTTTATTCCTAGATATTTGATTCTTTTGGTTGCAATGGTGAAGGGGATTGCCTCTTTGATTGCATTTTCTGATTTTTCATTGTTTGGGTATAGGAATGCCAGTGACTTCTGTGTGTTGACTTTATATCCTGCAACTTTGCTGAATTCATTGATTAGTTCTAGTAGCTTTGTAACCGTGTCTTTGGGATTTTCTATGTATAATATCATGTCGTCTGCAAAAAAGAGAGAGCTTGACTTCTTCCTTTCCAATCTGGATTCCTTTGATTTCTTTCTCTTGTCTTATTGCTGTTGCTAGGACTTCCAGGACTATGTTGAATAGCAGTGGTGAAAGTGGGCACCCCTGTCTTGTTCCTGATCTTAGAGGGAATGCTTTCAGTTTTTCACCATTAACAATAATGTTCGCTGTAGGTTTCTCATAGATGGCTTTTATTATGTTGAGATAGGTTCCTTCTATGCCCATTTTCTGAAGAGTTTTGATCATAAATGGATGTTGTACTTTGTCGAAGGCTTTTTCTGCATCTATTGAGATGATCATGTGGTTTTTGTCTTTCAACTTGTTGATATGGTGTATCACGTTGATTGATTTGCGGATGTTGAAGAATACTTGCATGCCTGGGATGAACCCAACTTGATCGTGATGTATGAGTTTTTTGACATGTCGTTGAATTCTGTTTGCTAGGATTTTGTTGAGGATCTTGGCATCTAAGTTCATCAGTGAAATTGGCCTATAGTTTTCTTTTTTGTGTTGTCTTTGCCTGGTTTGGGTATCAGGGTGATGGTGGCCTCGTAGAATGTGTTTGGGAGTTTTCCTTCCTGTGCAATTTTTTGGAAGAGTTTTAGAAGGACAGGCATTAGCTCTTCTTTAAATGTTTGGTAGAATTCGGCTGTGAAGCCATCTGGTCCTGGGCTTTTATTTTTGGGTAGATTTTTAATCACAAAGTTGATTTCTGAGCTTGTGATTGGGTTGTTCAAAGTTTCTGTTTCTTCCTGGCTCAGTCTTGGGAGATTAATCCTGTCCAAGAAACTGTCCATTTCTTCCAAGTTGTCCAGTTTGTTGCCATAGAGTTGCTCATAATAGTCTCTTAGAATCCTTTGGATTTCTGCATTATCTGTTGTAATCTCTCCTTTTCGTTTTTGATTTTGTTGATCTGGTTCTTCTCTCTCTTTTCTTAATGAGTCTGGCCAGTGGCTTGTCAATTTTGTTTACCTTTTCAAAGAACCAGCTTTTTGTTTTATTTATCTTTACTATTGTTTCTTTTGTTTCTTTCTCATTTATTTCTGCTCTGATCTTTATGATTTCTCTTCTTCTGCTGGCTCTGGGATGTTTTTGTTCTTCTTTCTCCAACTGTTTTAAGCGGAGGGTTAGGTCATCTGCTTCATATTTTCCTAGTTTCTTGAGGTGGGATTGTATTGCTATAAATTTCCCTCTTAGAACTACTTTTGCCGTATCCCATAGGTTTTGCACTGTCGTGTGTTCATTGTCATTTTCTTCTAGGAATTGTTTAATTTCTCCTTTGATTTCCTCAATGATCAGTTGGTTTTTTAGGTATGTATTGTTTAATCTCCATGTGTTTCTGTTTTTAGGGTTTTTTTCTGGTAGTTGATCTCCAGTCTCATTGCATTGTGGTCCGAGAAGATGGTTGAAATAATTTCGGTTTTCTTGAACTGACTGAGGTTAGATTTGTGGCCCAAGATGTGGTCTATCCTGGAGAATGTTCCGTGAGCGCTTGAGAAGAAAGTGTATTCTTCTGCTTTTGGATGGAACGTCCTAAAGATATCGATGAGGTCCATCTTTTCCAGTGTGGCATTTAAGGCTTGTGTTTCTTTATTAATTTTCTGTTTTGTTGATCTGTCCATTGGTGTGAGAGGAGTGTTAAAGTCTCCTACTATTATTGTGTTATTGTTGATTTCTTCTTTTATGTCTGAAAGTACCTGTCTTATGTATTGAGGTGCCCCTGTGTTGGGTGCGTAGATATTCATGACTGTTATGTCTTCCTCTTGGATAGATCCCTTAATCATGATGTAGTGACCTGCCTTGTCTCTTAGAATCTTCTTTACTTTAAAGTCTATTTTGTCTGATATAAGGATTGCTACTCCAGCTTTCTTTTGATTTCCATTTGCATGCAATATCTTTTTCCAGCCTTTCACTTTCAGTCTATGAGTGTCTCTAGGTCTGAAGTGGGTCTCTTGTAAACAGCATATATATGGGTCTTGCTTCTGGATCCATTCAGCCAGCCTGTGTCGTTTGGTTGGAGCATTTAGTCCATTTACATTCAAAGTAATTATTGATACGAATGTTCCTATTGTCATCTTCTTAGAAATTTGGGGTTTGATTTGTAAAGCTTCTCCTACTCTTGTATTTATTGGCTATATCAGGTCCTTTAACACTTGTTGTAGGGCTGGTTTTGTGGTACAGAATTCTTTTAGTTTTTGCTTGTCTGTGAAGCTTTTGACTTCACCATCGATTTTGAATGAGATTCTTGCTGGGTAGAGAATTCGTGGTTGCAGGTTATTCTCTTTTAGCCATTTAAATGTATCTTGCCATTCTCTTCTGGCCTGTAGGGTTTCTGTGGAGAGATCCGCAGTTAAACGTATGGGGTTTCCTTTATATGTTATTTGTTGTTTGCTCCTAGCTGCTTTTAGTAATCTGTCTTTATATTTAGTCTGCATTAGTTTGATTAGTATGTGCCTTGGTGTGTTTCTTCTGGGGTTTCTCCTGTATGGAACTCTTTGTGCTTCCTGGACTTGGCTGACTATCTCCTTTCCCATGCTGGGGAAGTTTTCAACTATAACCTCTTCAAGAATTTTTTCATAGTCTTTCTTCTCTTCTTCTTCTTCTGGAACTCCTATAATTCTAATGTTGGTGCATTTAATATTGTCCCATAGGTCTCTGAGGCTATCCTCAGTTCTTTTAATTCTTTGGGCTTTGTTCTGTTCTTCAGCACTTATTTCCACCATTCTGTCTTCCAGCTCACTTATCCGTTCTTCAGCCTCTGATACTCTACTGTTGAGACCTTCTATAGTATTTTTGAGTTCAGCAATTGAGTTGGTGGTCTCTATTTGCTTATTTTTCATTTCCTGCATGTCTTTTCTCAATGCACTAATTTCCTCTAATATTCTGTTTTCGGTGTTTTGCATCCTCATTAGTATAGTTTTTCTGAATTCTCTTTCAGATAGCTTGTCTATCTCCTCCTCTGTCATTTGAAGTGGTGTTTCTCTAGCTTGGTCCTTCATTTGTACAGTGTTTCTCTGACGTTTCATTATTAGGTTAATTTTTGTTTCTTTGTGTGTGTCTGTGTGTATGGAGTTCTTATTCCCACCAGGCTTCTTGGTTGCATTCTCCCTTCCTTTGGGTTTCTGTCCTTGTAGAAGGGTTCAGTGGCTTGTGTCTTGGGTGGTGATAGACCTTGTTTACAGGTGAATAATCTGTAGTGTTGTATGTTCTTTGATAATCAGTGTGGGGTCTTGGAATCCGGGCTTCCGCTTCGAGGATCCTTGGTTTGATGATTGGTCAGGGAGTGTAGGCTCTATGTCTGGTTTGCTATGGTGTTCTGTGATACTAGTTCACACACTAGCATCTGAGGAACAAGAGGTGCATCCCTGATGGGTGACAGTCATAAAAGCATGCAGATGTTTTCTAACATAATCATAAGATACACATACATAAACAGCAATCCCCACAACTTACCAGTTTTACAGAGATAAGGCGCAGGAAATCTTTCTAGCAACTCATGCAATCACAGATGATACTTGCCCGTTAAGCTTTGAATTAATTAAAATAGTGCCTGAATAATAGATCTAGCACAAGGTCCTGGCTTGGATAATTACAATGAAAGCAATTTTAAATTTGGACATGTGCTCGGGGTGACAAGGAGGAGAGTCTATAAGTAATAAAAGGAAAAGATTTGTCTTGGAAGTATTTTATAGGATTAGGTAGCAAAGATTACTGTGTGTACTGTTTAGTGCATTTGGAAGTGAATAGTGCAGACAGAAAGATAGGAAATAATTTGTCTAGAGGATATTGATAGCTAGGAAGATGTTTTACATTTAGAACATAGAGAAAGAAAGCAGTGGGAAAGAGGAAAGAGAAAAGAGAATTAGAGGTTTTCAAGAATTAAAATTAAAGTTAAAAAAATATAATAAAAGTCAAAAGAAGGTTAAAAATTAAAAAGAGAAAAAAAAATTAATGAGACCGAAAAACAAAGAAAAAACACATAGAATAAATCAAACAAATGAAAACTACAAAAAAAAAAAAAAAACATAAAAAACCCCCAATAAACAAAGAAACTAATAAACCCCAAACCAATCAATTGAATAAGCAAAATAGTCCACCACAAACAAGCAGAAAAAATGAAAAAGAAAATAAAAAAAAGTTAAATACTGTCCTTGGTTTTATCTTCATATCTGCCTGTTGGAAACCAATCTGCTCTTGATGGTGGTGTCTTGATGGCATGGTCTTTCCCTTACAGTGCCGGTTGCTGTGGTTTCTGTTTTTGTGTTCAGCAAAATGAGGGCTTTGCTGCCATACTGGGTGCTGGCCGGGACAGTGGGCTGATCCCAGTCAGTCGGGCGGAGGCCGCGGCGCGCAGTCCCGTGTTGGAGGGGGGCGCCCCGGCTCGACCGCGCGCCCGCCTGTCGTCTCCAATCCCTGCTTTTTCCCCGGCTTCCTCCGCTGCTGCTGCAGCTCTAGGGAGCGCGGGCTCCTCCGACACTGCCGGTTATGTGTCTAAGTACCAAAGGCGGATGCGAGCTTTCCCGTCCAACTCGTGTCCAGTCCCTGGTCAGCAACCCGTGGACGACTTCCTCTCTCCGTTCAGCAAGCCCTCCAGTTGGAGTGGCTGAACTTACCCGCGCCGCGGCTCCTCGCGGCGTCCGCGGCTCCTCGCGGCGGGCGGGTTCCGGCGGCTCCTCGCGGCGGGCGGGTTCCGGCGGCTCCTCGCGGCGGTGGATTTCTTCTTATAACACGTCCTGACTTTTCCCTGTCCTGCATGTTCATTTGGAAAAGCAGCCCTGTGAGATGGAGCCAGTGACACAGATGGCTGCTATGCACCACCACTACCTTCCAATGGTTCTTGGAAAAGCAGTCGGAAATGCAAGCAAAGTTAATGGATCATCTGCATGTAGTCCACGGGAAGCTGAACGAAATCTCAGCATGCAGTCAGTATTTTGTCAGCCTGTGCAGGACTGCTACCCCTTGGCTTCCTGAGATTCCGTCTGTGGGACTAGCTCTTCTTCAATGGCTGAATGGATTCCCCAAACAGACAGGCTCCTGGCTGTCTTCCTAACTGGCAGTGATGGGATCTCCTACATGTCGTCATCTGTGCCTTTGTGGAAAATGACTGGAGCCATCATAGACTCAGGCCAACTGCACTACACCTGGGAGTCCAGGCTGACTCCCAGGAGACCATCCATCCAGCATAGACTGTAGGAAAGCAGGCACGTTGCCCTGGGCCCATGTTCCTTAAGAAAATGAGAAAGCAAATAATTAAAGTGGTCCTTTGTCTCAAACCAAGCAAGTTTGACCCTTGGACTTGCTCATAGAGTGGCTCTGACAGGATGCAGCACTGTAAGAGCCGAGGGTAGGTCATGGCCGACTGCCTGAGCAGTAAATAGACCAGGAGGAACTGGGACCTGGGCCATGGGTTACAGAAAAGTCCCCATTCAGCTAAACATGGCTGCTGTCAGAGTACAGTGACTCAGCAGGGTAGCAGAGAGGTAACTTCAAGTCCACGCACTGTTATCCCTCCTAACTTGAAATGAGTTTTTTGTTCTTTCTTTTGGAGAGGAAGAAGAGCGTTAGAAAAGCTGATCTTCTTTGTAAAACTCAAAGTGAAAATAAACAGTAAGTATTTAATATGAAACTGAGTGCGTTTCTTTCTTACAAAGCCTCAATTGTCATTCATAGCCCTAGGTTTTGGGCTAAAACCACATGGCCATGTGATCTCTTTTCTGTTTGCAAATGTTAGCTGTTTTGATTCACGATGAATCCATTGTGTCTTTGACCTCAGACTTCTGCTTCAGCACACTTCAGACTGCACCACGACCTACTGGGAATGTCTGAGAACTAATACTTAGACACGTATATGCATGTATATGCCTATGTGTACATATAAGTATCATTTTAGGATCTCGATGGATTCATTGCCATCTTTTACAGTTCACCATGAATTTTCTCCTCATTCCAAAGAAATATTCTCTGTCACGTTGGTTTCTTAATTTAGAAGACGGCCTTCCTAATCGTTTCAACTTCGGGTCTAGCAGAACCCCCTTTAATTTCTTCCTGAGAGACACCAACACTCCTGGGCACATGTCTGCCTCCTGCCAAGTGTACATGACATCCTCATGGTCCTGAGAAGTGCTGGAAAACATACTACATTCATGCTCTATGTGGACCTTACAAGCTTTGGGGCAACACCCTTCATTTCTTCTTTCACACTGTGTCTCTCTGACAGTATTTCTCCCAACTCTGGCTTTCTCAGGAATACAGGTCAAACTCTGTTTTACTCTTCTTACTATTGAACTCATTTATTGATGAAAGAAGCAAATCTCACAGACCCTGATGGATGTGGAAAGGGTTTTAGAATGTGATCTCTCTGCTGGCAAGGCAAAGTGATTCAGAGGACCAGGGAACTCGGGAATTCAAGCAAGCAGCCACTGCATTCAGTGAATTTCATGCTGCTCTGCCCTGGGCCCGCCGAGGTGGCAGAGCGTATCAGTCATTTTGGAGGAGCCGTCCAACACAGGGCCTTAGACATCCTAGACGCTTCTTTCCCAGGGTGGGCAGCTTGAGCCAAATGTAAGTCTGAGGGACCAGCTTCTAAGGGCGCTGATCCCTGTCCAATACCTGACCTTGGGACACGCTCGGATCATCCATGCTGGCTTCTTGGGCTGAAGGCACACTGGGCTAGGAATTCCTTTGCTTGCTTCGTGTCTGATGGTGAATCCATATGCATGGTTTCCGTTGATTCTCTGGATTGAGCCCCATAGCCAGGAGGGATTCCATTGGGAAGAGCATTCCCCTGTGCAGGCAGTGGCCTTGGGGACCCAAACGTCGCCTGTGTTTCGGTCTTCCGGAAGGAAGTGGATTTCAGCCTCGGCCAAGTTTATAAGGTTTCCTGTGTGGCTGAAGGGAGACAACTTCGACAACCTCCTGTGAGTATCCTCAATCACCACTGTGCCTGGCCATCTTGGCTCTCCTATTTCAGGCTACCTGAGAGAAATGTGCTGTTTTCCTATGAGAATGGCCAATGGTGTGATGGCCTCTAGAAGTAGAAATACAATATGATTCTCAATGCAACATTTGCATGTTAGAGGTCTCTGGCTAAACTCTGAGCCTTGTGCAGACTTGACTGGGGATCACCCTAGGCAAAGTGTATGCTGAGGAAACAAAGGCGACCATGGCAATGGAAAATGCTCCATGACAGTGGGGCTTGTCCTATCTGGGTTTTGACAACGCGTTCATGGGATTGAGTGATTGAAACAGACCAGTGCCGAAATCCAGCGGTTCCTTGCTCTCAGTCTTTGCCACCGCTTTGATCGCCTCAACCCAGGATTCCCTCACCTACACTATCTGCCCGAATTTGCTCCCATTCAGGCTATTTGAATATCTGAGGATATCCCACCATGTATGCCTCTGTCATTCATTCTCCTAATGCCCTCCTGACTGTCAAGTCTCAGAGTCTTTGAATTTCTTCCAATCTTGTGACCACGTGGCCACCTAGTGAGACTTGAGTGTCAATGATCCATCCTTTCTTGGAATGGGATGGCTGGATGTGCTTGTGCATTGAACATTTTCATGTCTTCACACCTGTTTCCTTGGTACTGGCACTGGGACAATATGCATGCGCCAAGTTCCAGGCAAATTCAATGAGAGAGCACCCTGTTGTTATCTCTAGCCATGATGCTGTCCGTGAGGTCTCTCGAACAGAAACAACTGAAAAGGAATATTTGTACTCCATGGGCAGGATCTCCCACATCTCCAGCACTCTGTATCGCATTAGGCCCATTTACCCTTTTCTGTATAATTGGTACTAGATTAAGTCAGTCAACAAGGAAAATCATGCAGAGACCTTATTTTTCTGTTAGAGTAGTATTCTGAGTGCTTTTATATGAATATATACCTAGCTAGCTAGCTCGCTAGATATTAACTCCTTTCTCTCTTTGAACTTCATATAATATTTGACTAGTTTCCTTCTCCCCACCGCTTTTTGAAGATTGCCTCTTTCCCTAAGGTGTATTCTTTTCTGTTTTGTTGTAACGTGACCATATATGTATGTGTTTATTTCTGGGCTCTCTAGTCTGTTTCACTGATCTGTGTGGTTTTTTTTGTGCCATGATTATATGAAGTTTTGATTATTATAGCTTTGTAGTACAGTTTGAAATCAGAGCACATGATACTGCCAGCATTTCTTTTTCTTTCTTGATATTGCTTTAGCTACAGGGGTCTTCTGCTGTTCCGTACAAAGTTTAGGATAATTGACTATATACAGTATTAAATGTACTACCTCTATTTTTCATTAAATATTACACTATGATATGTATGCACTAATATTAGCTTTTAAACAATGGCAAGACTATCTTTGTATTTATTTCAGCTTAAGATTTCTATGAAATAAACTATGTGCAGAGATATTTTAAACTTTACGCTGAAAACTCTCAGAAATAGCAGATGTAAATCATTTAATCTTAAGGAGAGGAAACCTGGGATAAGTAAGTTGCATGGTTAACATCTAATTTCTCTGTGCTACAATTTCTCTTTCTAGAGACATGCCTAGGTTTACTGGGATGATAGTTTCTGAGTCCCACACAAGGGATTGTGTTTAAGTTTGAATATGATTAAAAGTTTAAGTAAAATTATAAGTACGTAAATTCCTATCAGTCTGTTCAGAACTCTATTTTGCCTATTCTCTCATGCTAATGTTCGAAGCTCATTTGGGTTTTGGTATCAGTGTCAAATCAGGAACTAGGAAAATAAGGTGCTCATTTGCCTATAGTTGACACATACAGAAGATACTTTATCCTGTTAGAGCAATTAGAGGGCAGGTGCTCTGTTCTACTTATAAGATTTGGGAACGATCACCACTTAATTATTCTTTACTTTCTAATCTCATCCGTTGAACTGTTTTATTAACATTCTGAGGAACTATGTTGTCAAATGAGTCGGAAGTGATTCAATTAGAATCTCTGCAAACATGCCATTCCATAGAAGGATGACTACATCTTATTGTGTTGGCCATCGGAGAGAAAAAAGCAATAATCTGCCGTAGTAATATTTTGTAAGCCATCTGGGTTGTTTTATATATCCAGAACAATACCACCATTATCTTTCATAACACACACACACACACACACAAACACACACCTTGAACACTTGGGCTATGACTCAGGCTGGCCTAATTATGGCATGACTCATCTCAATCCCATAGATTCTATGGTCATTAATGAACATATCACCCTAAGGAAACTATGCAAAATCCTTTGCTTGGGTTTTTAGGGAAACTTTGGAGATGTTTTCTCTTGGTCCTAGGCTTAAAGTGCAAAAGTCCAAAGGTGCCTGCAGTCTTGTTTTTGGAGATGAACTACACTGACAGAATCAGAGCCAATACTCAAACAAGATGAGGGTCATAGAATGATTGCAGATGGTGTCTGAATTCCAGAAGGATCCAGTTATCCTTAGTGAGAATTGGATTTTCATTTCGTGTAAAGTTTGTATTTTAATCTAGTATTAGAGTTCTCCTGTCTAAAAGGAGTCCTTCTTTCTAAATCCCTTTCAGGAATGACCCTGGAAATTCTACTATTATAACTGATGTTTCCATTGCAAATGTTCCATGCATCAATTATAGTAAGAATGATATTAGGAAAGTTCACGGAGCTGTAACTAGGTATACTTAACTGTTCTAATTTTCACAAAAGCTATATGAGAGAGATGACTTTAATGCATGTATATATTATACATATGAAATCTAAGGGTTTTCCTGGTGGTCCAGTGGGTAAGGATACCGCCTTGCAGTGCAAGGGGCACCAGTTCAATCCTTGGCATGGGAAGATCCCACGTGCTGCGGGGCAGCTGGACCAATGTGTCCAATTACCGAGTCGGAGCTCTGGAGCGCATGTGCCCAGAGCCGGTGCTCTGCGACAACAGTGGCCGCTGCGATGGGAGGCCCACACAGGCCAAAGAACAAAGATGGATGAAAATAAATAAACGAAAGATCAATGAAGTGGCCAAAGGAAAAAAAAAAAAACTTTAAAATTTA
>JAIOJX010000018.1:9239509-9264016 GCA_022376925.1 Tragulus kanchil | reverse complement strand
AATTTTTTCATTGACCTTTTTGTTGTCTTCCAGTGCCCATGATCTTAGTTGACCAAGTTTTGAGACGTTTTCACAAACTTACAAAATTAGTCAAATTTCTCTGACCTCCATCTGACTGTGAGGTTCCTTAGGGAGCTCTGAAGGCATCTCATGGAAGAATATTTCCTTAGTTTTATGTTGAACCACAGGAAAGTATTTTCAAAGGAGTGGTGAGCCTTCTCAGATTATACTCTATGGGTAAATGTCACTCTATGTCCTGGGATAAGCTATCAGTCATAATTCTGGTTGTGTCCCAGCAGCTCGATTAAGACACCTTGTCAACCCATTGTGATCAGACCTTTAGCCTTGCCTGTGAAGTCTTTCTTAGACAGCTAAGCTGATGCTCTGCAAAAGGGCTTCCTCTTCAAAAGATTCCTAGGAAGGACATCTAAGCAAACATGGGTCAGATACTTCAGGGAATTTGGTGAAGAAATTTCTATCAAACTGGTAGGAAAAGCAAACCTTCTTTCTCGCAGGCAGCCACACTAGGCCCTATGTCTGTCTGCAATCTGAAAGTGACATTGGCCCTTGAAACAAAAGGGATTGGGGCTGTGGTGTATGCCGGTACTCAGGAATGAAGAGTGAAAGAGGAACTGTCAACTGCTTCCTTAAGAGGCTTGTGAAGCACTGGCTTTGGAGATACCTGGTATTCATAAACCAAAATGAAAGCCTAAACCACTATTGCCCCCTGAAATAACCCAGCCATATGGAGAACAATCCTTTGGCGAAACAAAAGTCAAATGCGAAAAAGCAAGTGACTCGGAAGTGGGCAGTGCCTCCTTTAGAGCAGAAAGAGGGCAGCACTCCACTACCAAATACCGCTTTTCCAGGGACTTTGTGACATGTGTTGGTTTACCGGAGTTCTGGCACCTTATTACTCTGATAAGACCACCAGAATGATCGGACTCTGAATAAACTGGTGGATATGCTTATAATGTTTATAGACTCTGGCTGGAGTATTACTGATTTTGATCTGTGTTCTTCAGATACAGGGAAGCTGTGGCCCTTAGGTTCCTCACGACCTACAGTAATTTGGTCTATTTTACCTCTACAAGTCTGGCTACCCGACGACACTTCCCCCAGAATGCCAGATCCAGGCTGGATTTCAGGCTTACTCCCTGAATCCTTCATGCACGATGTTTCTTGCTTAAGACTCGAATCGAGAGTGTTTCCAACCTGGTACCCACTCTCCAAATCAGAAAACCGCCAGACCAGTCATCGCCCGATCCCATGACAGACATGGGGATGGTTGAAGTGGAATCGGAGGTTAAAATTCAGACACCCTAAAACTGCGCTCCTCTGCCAAGCCGGAACATACCGATATGTTTCCCTCAGTACTGAGGATTATCAAAGAAAAGGGGAAATGCAACAGAGCTCAATGCGCTCGGCCCCTAGCACAGCAGCCGTCGTTCTGATCGTGCACCCTGTCACCAGGTAGTTGGTCCTGCTCAGTCCTTGATCTGTCCCTTGGTGGGCTCCCCACTGCCAACCAACTGTCAGTGAGCAATGGTTAGTGGGGTCCTGCCCCACTCCCAAGCAACTGCCACATTAGGAATGGACAGTTAGTGTGGGGATTCAGACATCAGGGAGTGGTGGTCTTGAAGTTGTGAGTGAGGAACAAGGCAGATCCAAGTCTTGTCCCCAAGGCCCTCCAGGCCTCCTGGCCTTGGGAGGCCTGTGAGGTGGGTGCCCCAGAGAACAGGCTATGTGCCGTGTCCTGTAAGGCTCCAGAACTCTCAGCAATGCTGTCCATCCACTCGCCTTCACCCAGTCTTTGAGGCAGCAGGGAACTGCTCCCCTGTCCCTGTCTCTGCAGCCTGATAGCAGTTGCCAAGTTCCCGGGTCACAGCGTGTGAGACGTGGTCTCTCCGTCTTTGGGAGGCTTGGGGAGCCTGAGGGTCAGTTGGGTTGGCCACTGGGCTCCTTTAGTGATGAGAGCTGGGCAGCGCCTGGGACCTGGCCCCGAAGGAGCTACCAGCTGAGCTCTGCACCCCACGAGCCAGGATGGGGACCCTGGATGGTGAGAGCCGTCTTTGGGTCCTTTTCCTTTCTTTTCAGAACAGAGATTAACATTCATTTGATCAAGATTTCTAGGAACATCCTTCTCTGCTCATGATCTGACCTCCCTTAGGTTCCTCACGACCTACGGGGCCCAAGGAAATCCCAGGCTGGATTTCAGGCTTACTCCCTGAATCCTTCATGCACGATGTTTCTTGCTTAAGACTCGAATCGAGAGTGTTTCCAACCTGGTACCCACTCTCCAAATCAGAAAACCGCCAGACCAGTCATCGCCCGATCCCATGACAGACATGGGGATGGTTGAAGTGGAATCGGAGGTTAAAATTCAGACACCCTAAAACTGCGCTCCTCTGCCAAGCCGGAACATACCGATATGTTTCCCTCAGTACTGAGGATTATCAAAGAAAAGGGGAAATGCAACAGAGCTCAATGCGCTCGGCCCCTAGCACAGCAGCCGTCGTTCTGATCGTGCACCCTGTCACCAGGTAGTTGGTCCTGCTCAGTCCTTGATCTGTCCCTTGGTGGGCTCCCCACTGCCAACCAACTGTCAGTGAGCAATGGTTAGTGGGGTCCTGCCCCACTCCCAAGCAACTGCCACATTAGGAATGGACAGTTAGTGTGGGGATTCAGACATCAGGGAGTGGTGGTCTTGAAGTTGTGAGTGAGGAACAAGGCAGATCCAAGTCTTGTCCCCAAGGCCCTCCAGGCCTCCTGGCCTTGGGAGGCCTGTGAGGTGGGTGCCCCAGAGAACAGGCTATGTGCCGTGTCCTGTAAGGCTCCAGAACTCTCAGCAATGCTGTCCATCCACTCGCCTTCACCCAGTCTTTGAGGCAGCAGGGAACTGCTCCCCTGTCCCTGTCTCTGCAGCCTGATAGCAGTTGCCAAGTTCCTGGGTCACAGCGTGTGAGACGTGGTCTCTCCGTCTTTGGGAGGCTTGGGGAGCCTGAGGGTCAGTTGGGTTGGCCACTGGGCTCCTTTAGTGATGAGAGCTGGGCAGCGCCTGGGACCTGGCCCCGAAGGAGCTACCAGCTGAGCTCTGCACCCCACGAGCCAGGATGGGGACCCTGGATGGTGAGAGCCGTCTTTGGGTCCTTTTCCTTTCTTTTCAGAACAGAGATTAACATTCATTTGATCAAGATTTCTAGCAACATCCTAATCCGCTCATGACCTCACCACAAGAACAAAGGCTCTGACACCAAGAAATCTGCACCAGCAAGCCACGTCTCTCCCTCAGCTTTTGCTTTCGAAATAGCTTTGATGAAAGTTTTCAAGAACTTCGGGGTTTACAGGGTACGAGTCACCATCTCCTTGCACAGCCCTGTAATGAACCTTTCTCTGTTCCATGCGCCAGCAATTTAGCATTGTTTGGCCATGCTGACTTGGCGATGTTGGGTGATATTCTACCGTTGCTTCCTTTCTCATATACAAATCGGCCTCATGCTGCAGGCTGTGTCTCTGCACTCCTCTTCTCTTCCACTGGCCTGAGTATCTGTTTCTGTGCCAGTACCACACCTGTCTGATGATGGTAGTTTTGGAGCCTAGCTGAAATGCAACAAGCCTGACACCTGAGGCTCTTCCCTTTCCTGTCAGAGTTATCAGATGGACTCAGGGTCATTTTGTGGCTGTCCCTACTAACGCTTTGGGTCCAGAGCACATGGGGACTCTCATGGAACTGGTCATCCACAGTCCTCCAAAATGGGAGGGAGTAGCAGCACGTCAGTAGCCGACCGTGGAAGTATTTCAAAATGCAGCAGAAGGCAGAAGTAAACATGGCTCCCTCATTATAAGTGGGCTTTAAGTCATGTTTCTGTTTCAGGGCGGAATGCATTCCTGACTTGGGAGGGAAGCATGACAAACCAATCCCTGGTTCAGTAGCTGAATCGCCTCTCTGCTTTTGCATTTTCTAGGTCAATTTTAGAGGGACCTATCTCCTGGGCCTCTACAGCAGGTGCTGTTTAACCCTGGGGAACCCCACACGTTTCTGAAGCACCAGGCGTGAAGGGTCTGCCAGATGTGCAGTTGGAGTCTGAGAACTGACAGACCCGCTCCCGAGCCATGCCTGCCACGGTCCAATGACCTCAGGTAAGCCATTCCCCTTCTCTGAAACACTTCATCCGTAATCAGTTCTTTATGCACCTCTGGATTCCCAAAATCATGCTCGTTAGCACGGTCAGCCATGCACTGACACCCCGTATATGTGTTTGTTTGTGATCAACCCTTTTTTCCTTTTCCCCCAGAACAGAGATTAACATTCATTTGATCAAGATTTCTAGGAACATCCTTCTCTGCTCATGATCTGACCTCAAGAACAAAGGCTCTGACACCAAGAAATCTGCACCAGCAAGCCACGTCTCTCCCTCAGCTTTTGCTTTCGAAATAGCTTTGATGAAAGTTTTCAAGAACTTCGGGGTTTACAGGGTACGAGTCACCATCTCCTTGCACAGCCCTGTAATGAACCTTTCTCTGTTCCATGCGCCAGCAATTTAGCATTGTTTGGCCATGCTGACTTGGCGATGTTGGGTGATATTCTACCGTTGCTTCCTTTCTCATATACAAATCGGCCTCATGCTGCAGGCTGTGTCTCTGCACTCCTCTTCTCTTCCACTGGCCTGAGTATCTGTTTCTGTGCCAGTACCACACCTGTCTGATGATGGTAGTTTTGGAGCCTAGCTGAAATGCAACAAGCCTGACACCTGAGGCTCTTCCCTTTCCTGTCAGAGTTATCAGATGGACTCAGGGTCATTTTGTGGCTGTCCCTACTAACGCTTTGGGTCCAGAGCACATGGGGACTCTCATGGAACTGGTCATCCACAGTCCTCCAAAATGGGAGGGAGTAGCAGCACGTCAGTAGCCGACCGTGGAAGTATTTCAAAATGCAGCAGAAGGCAGAAGTAAACATGGCTCCCTCATTATAAGTGGGCTTTAAGTCATGTTTCTGTTTCAGGGCGGAATGCATTCCTGACTTGGGAGGGAAGCATGACAAACCAATCCCTGGTTCAGTAGCTGAATCGCCTCTCTGCTTTTGCATTTTCTAGGTCAATTTTAGAGGGACCTATCTCCTGGGCCTCTACAGCAGGTGCTGTTTAACCCTGGGGAACCCCACACGTTTCTGAAGCACCAGGCGTGAAGGGTCTGCCAGATGTGCAGTTGGAGTCTGAGAACTGACAGACCCCGCTCCCGAGCCATGCCTGCCACGGTCCAATGACCTCAGGTAAGCCATTCCCCTTCTCTGAAACACTTCATCCGTAATCAGTTCTTTATGCACCTCTGGATTCCCAACTCATGCTCGTTAGCACGGTCAGCCATGCACTGACACCCCGTATATGTGTTTGTTTGTGATCAACCCTGGCTCCCTGGCTGCACAGGCAGTGCTCCTCTGGCACCCTAGCGAAGATAAAGTGAAACGTTCCCTTGGGCTGGGCCCCATGGTGCACAGCAGGCACATGGCATTCAGTGAAAAATGAGATCCTGCTCATGAGACCTCCCTCCCACACAGTTGCCCATTCATGCACAGTAGTAACAGATGAGGGAGGGTGTTGCCTTTAGTAGCCTTATAAAATTCCTCCAGTATCTTTGGTATTTTCTCCCCACGTACCTGCCATGCATCTGCCCCCACATGGGCATCTGCATGTGTATCCTGCATGTGGACGGACAGCCTGTTCACTTCTTTGCTTTATCTCTCATCAATTTTCTGTGATCAAGTCTTCCAGTTTCACAAAAGGCACATTCCTCCCTGCCCACCACCTCTGACCCCTAGTCCCTACTGCCCCATCCTGACACTTTTCTTCTTTTCCATGTCCCAGGATTCTCCATTGTAGCCTTTTGAAATCACGACCCCCGCATCTAGTGAAGATTCGGGCAGAAAAGGACACATTTAACAAGCTGTAAATACTGTGTCGTCCTAGGCAAAGTGTGTGTAAGCACACCATTTAGGGAAGACGGCCAGTCCTCTCAGCCTCCACTAACTAATCTTTGGCGCCTAAGTTGACTCATGATGGATCCCGAGTACGTGCTATGCGTTTGGAAAGACCGCTTTTGGCCAGCCAAGGTCTTATCTAGATCCAGGGCCTCACCACAAGAGACGAGGAAAAGGGCTTTTTCTGTGGAAGTTCAAATGCTCACAGTAGATGAAACAATCCAAATGAAAAGCACAGACGTAAAGACCCTAAATGAGTCCATGATCGAGTCTATCGCCTCCTCGCTAACTGCCGGCCAAAGGCCAGTGCCCCAGCAGGAGAGGAAGCGGCTTACAGAAGTGCTCTTACAGCGGCCTGAAGCTCCTGAAAGAGAGGGCACATTTGGGTCTGGCAAGAGGCAGGTGAGCCGAGTCCACCACGTGGTCTCCGAGGGGCCAAAGAAGCGACTTCTTTATGCACCTCTGGTTTCCCCAACTCATGCTCGTTAGCACGGTCAGCCATGCACTGACACCCCGTATATGTGTTTGTTTGTGATCAACCCTGGCTCCCTGGCTGCACAGGCAGTGCTCCTCTGGCACCCTAGCGAAGATAAAGTGAAACGTTCCCTTGGGCTGGGCCCCATGGTGCACAGCAGGCACATGGCATTCAGTGAAAAATGAGATCCTGGTCATGAGACCTCCCTCCCCACACAGTTGCCCATTCATGCACAGTAGTAACAGATGAAGGAGGGTGTTGTCTTTAGTAGGCTTACAAAATTCCTCGAGTATCTTTGGTATTTTCTCCCCATGTACCTGCCATACATCTGCCCTCCACATGGGCATTTGCATGTGTATCCTGCATGTGGACGGACAGCCTGTTCACTTCTTTGCTTTATCTCTCATCAATTTTCTGTGATCAAGTCTTCCAGTTTCACAAAAGGCACATTCCTCCCTGCCCACCACCTCTGACCCCTAGTCCCTACTGCCCCATCCTGACACTTTTCTTCTTTTCCATGTCCCAGGATTCTCCATTGTAGCCTTTTGAAATCACGACCCCCGCATCTAGTGAAGATTCGGGCAGAAAAGGACACATTTAACAAGCTGTAAATACTGTGTCGTCCTAGGCAAAGTGTGTGTAAGCACACCATTTAGGGAAGACGGCCAGTCCTCTCAGCCTCCACTAACTAATCTTTGGCGCCTAAGTTGACTCATGATGGATCCCGAGTATGTGCTATGCGTTTGGAAAGGCCGCTTTTGGCCAGCCAAGGTCTTGTCTAGATCCAGGGCCTCACCAAAAGAGACGAGGAAAAGGGCTTTTTCTGTGGAAGTTCAAATGCTCACAGTAGATGAAACAATCCAAATGAAAAGCACAGACGTAAAGACCCTAAATGAGTCCATGATCGAGTCTATTGCCTCCTTGCTAATTGCCCGGCCAAAGGCCAGTGCCCAAGCAGGAGAGGAAGCGGCTTACAGAAGCGCTCTTACAGTGGCCTGGAAGCTCCTGAAAGAGAGGGCACATTTGGGTCTGGCAAGAGCAGCAGGTGAGCCCGAGTCCACCACGTGGTCTCCGAGGGGCCAAAGAAGCGACGTTTTAAAGGAAGCACAAGCCCAAATGGGCTGTCCCAAAGACTCTGAGGAAAAGGAAAGGCTTCACTTCACCCTGGTACCTTCAGCAAGGGAGGCCCTTCCATATGATGATAAACCCCAGGTGCACACACCGTTAACCCTCTTCCAAGGGAAATGCAAATGCAGTCTTCTCAAAGCTCCAGGGTGCACGCAAACTGCCTGTCAGTCCCTGACGCTGACCATGAGAAAGAGGGCGAAGGAAGAGGAAACCTCAAGAGTAATGTTCTTACCTTGTCCAATCAAGGAGCTGAGTCTAGGGATAGAGCTGGGTGTGTGCTTCCATCTCTGCCAGCAGATTGTAGCATCACTGTGCCCAAGGCTGTGAAAGAGGGAGCACACGTCGCCAGCCCAAAGGCCCTGGCTGTGTCCCTTGAGCCTGCTACCTCCTCCAGCAAGGTTGACCCTGAGAGGGCACCTGTAACCCCGACTCGGAAGGCACAATGGCATTCTGCAGTGCCGCTGAGCCGAGGTTGCATGGTTCACTCCATCTAGCAAACAGAAAAGGAAGATGCAGGCCCCAGAGTGTGAGCAAGAGCGGCAAGAGCCTCAACCCTCAGCTGGCTCAAGGGCTCTTAATCCCAGCAGCACCCACAAAAGCGCTGGGGCAAGCAATGGAGACAGCCGACGATCATGACCTTCCCACAGGAGCCGTGTCCCATTGAGAGAGGCACGATGGTCTGGTTTAAATTTCAAGATCACCCATTTTGGCCGGCCGCGGTCAAGAGCGTCAGCCCGACGGAGAAGACTGCGAGGGTGCTTTTGATTGAGGCCAACATACCCAGTGAGAGGCGTGGCATTCAAGTTCCACTTCGAAGGCTGAAGCAGCTGGATGATAAAGGAAAGAAAACTCGTGAACAGAGCCAGGAAAGCATACGGGCAAAGCTGATCTGGTGTTTGTCACTGATATCCCAGTGATATCAGAGAAAGGGTCGTTTGTGGGTCTTTTGGGGCTCTTTCCTGGACTATTGTGCTGCTGACATAAAAGAGAGGGCACATTTGGGTCTGGCAAGAGCGGCAGGTGGGGAGTCCACCACGTGGTCTCCGAGGGGCCAAAGAAGCGACGTTTTAAAGGAAGCACAAGCCCAAATGGGCTGTCCCAAAGACTCTGAGGAAAAGGAAAGGCTTCACTTCACCCTGGTACCTTCAGCAAGGGAGGCCCTTCCATATGATGATAAACCCCAGGTGCACACACCCGTTAACCCTCTTCCAAGGGAAATGCAAATGCAGTCTTCTCAAAGCTCCAGGGTGCACGCAAACTGCCTGTCAGTCCCTGACGCTGACCATGAGAAAGAGGGCGAAGGAAGAGGAAACCTTCAAGAGTAATGTTCTTACCTTGTCCAATCAAGGAGCTGAGTCTAGGGATAGAGCTGGGTGTGTGCTTCCATCTCTGCCAGCAGATTGTAGCATCACTGTGCCCAAGGCTGTGAAAGAGGGAGCACACGTCGCCAGCCCAAAGGCCCTGGCTGTGTCCCTTGAGCCTGCTACCTCCTCCAGCAAGGTTGACCCTGGAGGGCACCTGTAACCCCGACTCGGAAGGCACAATGGCATTCTGCAGTGCCGCTGAGCCGAGGTTGCATGGTTCACTCCATCTAGCAAACAGAAAAGGAAGATGCAGGCCCCAGAGTGTGAGCAAGAGCGGCAAGAGCCTCAACCCTCAGCTGGCTCAAGGGCTCTTAATCCCAGCAGCACCCACAAAAGCGCTGGGGCAAGCAATGGAGACAGCCGACGATCATGACCTTCCCACAGGAGCCGTGTCCCATTGAGAGAGGCACGATGGTCTGGTTTAAATTTCAAGATCACCCATTTTGGCCGGCCGCGGTCAAGAGCGTCAGCCGACGGAGAAGACTGCGAGGGTGCTTTTGATTGAGGCCAACATACCCAGTGAGAGGCGTGGCATTCAAGTTCCACTTCGAAGGCTGAAGCAGCTGGATGATAAAGGAAAGAAAACTCGTGAACAGAGCCAGGAAAGCATACGGGCAAAGCATGATCTGGTGTTTGTCACTGATATCCCAGTGATATCAGAGACAGAGAAAGGGTCGTTTGTGGGTCTTTTGGGGCTCTTTCCTGGACTATTGTGCTGCTGACATCAGTTACCCCGTGAGGAAAGCCGTGCAAGAGGGGATCTGCAGATGCGTTACCCAAAGGTGGATTATGCCGACCTGGACGATTCTGAGGAGGAGACCTGCGTGGCTGGGAAGACGCCCTGCAAGAGAATCCTCCTGACCGGACGAGGGCTGCTTGGGACCGAGCCAACCGGAAGCTGGTGGACTTTATCGTGAAAAGAAAGGGGCCGACCCACATCTTCTGGACATCGTCAAAGGCAAGAAAGAGTTCAGGTGGCTGGCGTCCTTCAGGAAGTCATACAGGTACGTGATCTTCATTGAAACATACCTGGAGGACGAAGATCAGCTCGACGTAGTGACCAGCCATTTATAAGATATCTACAGGCACGTGGACAAGAGAGCGCTGGCTCTGAGGAGAGATGACCCAGTTAGCTTCGTTCTAGAAGTCCTCTTGCCAGAGGCAATCATTTACTCAATTGCTGCACTGGATGAACTAGACTACAAGGAGGCAGAAGCCAAATACCGGCAAGGGCCACCTCTGCTTCCCGGGAAAAAGACCTCTTTGAAAAGAATATCCTGAAGGAAATAAGAAAGAGATCAGCAAGGAGGGTGTGGAGACATCACTCTCTCCCTGCACCCATCCCCTCCTCAGGGGAGACGCCTCAGCCCTACCATTAGCAAGACATCCCCATCTGTATGTGTGGTGTGATCCGTCCACTCCGTATGGTAGGTAAACACCTTCTGGAAACCTGAGGTCTTGGCAGTGCCTTGAATCCACTCTGCCAGTGGCATGGTCATCATCAGTTCCTTCTTCCCAACCCCTCCCACCACTAACTCATTAAAATATCGTAACCAGATAAACTTTCCTCTACTTGCCCGGATGTGTAATCTTCCAGATATTTTCACGAATTCATGGCTTTCGGCTATATTTTCTATTTGAAAGGAGCACACGCATTCTTTTATTACGTGAACTGAAAAGCTAAAAGAACCAACACCGACAGTAAAAGCAGCAAGCCTTTTTAAGATCTGAGGCGTGTCGTTTGTGGGTCTTTTGGGGCTCTTTCCTGGACTATTGTGCTGCTGACATCAGTTACCCCGTGAGGAAAGCCGTGCAAGAGGGGATCTGCAGATGTTACCCAAAGGTGGATTATGCCGACCTGGACGATTCTGAGGAGGAGACCTGCGTGGCTGGGAAGACGCCCTGCAAGAGAATCCTCCTGACCGGACGAGGGCTGCTTGGGACCGAGCCAACCGGAAGCTGGTGGACTTTATCGTGAAAAGAAAGGGGCCGACCCACATCTTCTGGACATCGTCAAGGGCAAGGAAGAGTTCCGGTGGCTGGCGTCCTTCAGGAAGTCATACAGGTACGTGATCTTCATTGAAACATACCTGGAGGACGAAGATCAGCTCGACGTAGTGACCAGCCATTTATAAGATATCTACAGGCACGTGGACAAGAGAGCGCTGGCTCTGAGGAGAGATGACCCAGTTAGCTTCGTTCTAGAAGTCCTCCTGCCAGAGGCAATCATTTACTCAATTGCTGCACTGGATGAAGTAGACTACAAGGAGGCAGAAGCCAAGTAACGGCAAGGGCCACCTCTGCTCCCGGGAAAAAGAACTCTTTGATAAGAGTATCCTGAAGGAAATCCGAAAGAGATCGGCAAGGAGGGCGTGGAGACATAACTCCGTCCCTGCAGCCATCCCCTCCTCAGGGAGACACCTCAGCCCTACCATTAGCAAGACATCCCCATCTGTATGTGTGGTGTGATCCGTCCACTCCGTATGGTAGGTAAACACCTTCTGGAAACCTGAGGTCTTGGCAGTGCCTTGAATCCACTCTGCCAGTGGCATGGTCATCATCAGTTCCTTCTTCCCAACCCCTCCCACCACTAACTCATTAAAATATCGTAACCAGATAAACTTTCCTCTACTTGCCCGGATGTGTAATCTTCCAGATATTTTCACGAATTCATGGCTTTCGGCTATATTTTCTATTTGAAAGGAGCACACGCATTCTTTTATTACGTGAACTGAAAAGCTAAAAGAACCAACACCGACAGTATCCAAAACGATGCAGCAAGCCTTTTTAAGATCTGAGGCGTGTCGTTTACAAAACAACCGTAAGGGCTTCTCCTTCCTCCTGTGACACATACAAACACATGACGCATTGGATTTCTTCTTCTTTTTATTTATTTATTTATTTATTTATTTTTGTACATGTATGTTCCCAGATCAATCAGATGCATATCCCTTGGCCCTCCCCACCCAGGTTCCCCCATCCCTCCAGACCATTGCTCCAAGTGGTTGTAGGTACTCCTATTCCCCTAGCACAATGACAATAGCTATCTTTTCTACACATGACAGTATAGGTTCCCATGTTACTCCCTCCCATTGTTCGGTCTCCACAATGTCTTTATGTCTATTTTCTGTTTTTTCATGAGTTCACTGCGTGTGTTATCATGACCATCTTACTAGATCCCATATATATGAGTTAGTATACTATACTTGTCTTTCTCTTTTTGACTTACTTCACTTTTTATGATAGGTTCTAGAGCCAGCCACCTCATTAGGACTGAGTCTTCTGCATTTCTTTTAATAGCTGAGTAGTATTCCATTGTATATATGTACCAGAGCTTCTGGATCCATTCATTTGTCGATGGACATCTAGGTTGCTTCCATGTTCTGGCTATTGTATAGAGAGCTGCAATGAACATTGGGGTACAGGTGCCTCTTTCAGTTTTGATTTCATCAGGATATAGGCCTAATAGTGGGATTGCTGGGTCATAGGGTGCTTCTATTTTTAGTTTTTTAAGGAATCTCCATATTGTCTTCCATAGAGGTTGTATTAATTTACATTCCCACCAGCAATGCAAGAGTGTTCCCTTTTCTCCACACCCTCTCCAGCATTTGTTGTCTGTCGATTTGTGGATGATGGCCATTCTGACAGGTGTGAGGTCGTATCTCATTGTGGTTTTGATTGGCAGTTCTCTGATAATAAGTCAGGTTGAGTATTGTTTCATGTGCTTTTGGGCCATCTGTATGTCCTCTTCAGAGAGGCGTCTCTTTAGATCTTTTTCCCTTTTTTTGATTGTTCTGCTCATTTTCCTGTGCTGAGTTGTCTGAGTTGCTTGTAGATTTTGGAGATTAATTCTTTGTCTGTTGTTTCATTTGCTATGATTTTCTCCCACTCTGTGGGGTGTCTGTTGAACTTTTTTGTAATTTCTTTTGCTGTACAAAAGCTTTTAAGTTTCATGAGGTCCCATATGTTCATTTTTCTTTTCAGTTCTGCTATTTTAGTTGGTGGGTCAGAGAAGTTCTTGCTTTGATTGATGTCCTTGAGGGTTTTGCCTATATTCTCCTCTAAGAGTTTGATGGTTTCTGGTCTTACATTGAGGTCTTTAATCCATTTTGAGTTGATCTTAGTGTATGGTGTCAGGGAATGTTCCAATTTCATTTTTTTGCATGTAGATGTCCAATTCTCCCAGCACCACTTGTTAAAGAGACTGTCTTTGTCCCATTTTATAGTTTCTCCTCCTTTATCAAAAATAAGGTACCCATAGGTGCGTGGGTTGATCTCTGGGTTCTCAATCTTGTTCCATTGATCTATAGCTCTGTGTTTGTGGCAGTACCATACTGTCTTTTTAACTGTTGCTTTGTTGTAGAGTCTGACGTTAAGGAGGCTGATCCCTCCAACTCCATTTTTCTTCCTCAGGATTGCTTTGGCTATTTGAGGTCTTCTGTGTTTCCATATGAACTGTGTTATTATTTGGTCTAGTTCTGTGAAAAAAGTCAGTGGTAGTTGAATAGGTATTGCATTGAATCTGTAGATGATATTTGGAAGTATGGTCATTTTCACAATATTGATTCTTCCAATCCAGGAACATGGAATATCTCTCCATCTGTTTAAGTCTTCTTTAATGTCTCTCATGAGTGTCTTGTAATTTTCTGTGTACAATTCTTTTGTTTCTTTGGGTAGGTTTATTCCTAGATATTTGATTCTTTTGGTTGCAATGGTGAAGGGGATTGCCTCTTTGATTTCATTTTCTGATTTTTCAGTGTTTGTGTATAGGAATGCCAGTGACTTCTGTGTGTTGACTTTATATCCTGCAACTTTGCTGAATTCATTGATTAGTTCTAGTAGCTTTGTAACCGTGTCTTTGGGATTTTCTATGTATAATATCATGTCGTCTGTATTTTTATATCATTTTTTGATTTTCACCTGTGCTGAGTTGTCTGAGTTGCTTGTAGATTTTGGAGATTAATTCTTTGTCTGTTGTTTCATTTGCTATGATTTTCTCCCACTCTGTGGGGTGTCTGTTGAACTTTTTTGTAATTTCTTTTGCTGTACAAAAGCTTTTAAGTTTCATGAGGTCCCATATGTTCATTTTTCTTTTCAGTTCTGCTATTTTAGTTGGTGGGTCAGAGAAGTTCTTGCTTTGATTGATGTCCTTGAGGGTTTTGCCTATATTCTCCTCTAAGAGTTTGATGGTTTCTGGTCTTACATTGAGGTCTTTAATCCATTTTGAGTTGATCTTAGTGTATGGTGTCAGGGAATGTTCCAATTTCATTTTTTTGCATGTAGCTGTCCAATTCTCCCAGCACCACTTGTTAAAGAGACTGTCTTTGTCCCATTTTATAGTTTCTCCTCCTTTATCAAAAATAAGGTACCCATAGGTGCGTGGGTTGATCTCTGGGTTCTCAATCTTGTTCCATTGATCTATAGTTCTGTTTTTGTGCCAGTACCATACTGTCTTGATAACTGTTGCTTTGTAGTAGAGTCTGACGTTAGGGAGGCTGAGCCCTCCAACTCCATTTTTCTTCCTCAGGATTGCTTTGGCTATTCGAGGTCTTCTGTGTTTCCATATGAACTGTGTTATTATTTGGTCTAGTTCTGTGAAAAATGTCAGTGGTAGTTGAATAGGTATTGCATTGAATCTGTAGATGATATTTGGAAGTATGGTCATTTTCACAATATTGATTCTTCCAATCCAGGAACATGGAATATCTCTCCATCTGTTTAAGTCTTCTTTAATGTCTCTCATGAGTGTCTTGTAATTTTCTGTGTACAATTCTTTTGTTTCTTTGGGTAGGTTTATTCCTAGATATTTGATTCTTTTGGTTGCAATGGTGAAGGGAATTGCCTCTTTGATTTCATTTTCTGATTTTTCATTGTTTGTGTATAGGAATGCCAGTGACTTCTGTGTGTTGACTTTATATCCTGCAACTTTGCTGAATTCATTGATTAGTTCTAGTAGCTTTGTAACCGTGTCTTTGGGATTTTCTATGTATAATATCATGTCGTCTGCAAAAAGAGAGAGCTTGACTTCTTCCTTTCCAATCTGGATTCCTTTGATTTCTTTCTCTTGTCTTATTGCTGTTGCTAGGACTTCCAGGACTATGTTGAATAGCAGTGGTGAAAGTGGGCACCCCTGTCTTGTTCCTGATCTTAGAGGGAATGCTTTCAGTTTTTCACCATTAACAATAATGTTCGCTGTAGGTTTCTCATAGATGGCTTTTATTATGTTGAGATAGGTTCCTTCTATGCCCATTTTCTGAAGAGTTTTGATCATAAATGGATGGTGTACTTTGTCGAAGGCTTTTTCTGCATCTATTGAGATGATCATGTGATTTTTGTCTTTCAACTTGTTGATATGGTGTATCACGTTGATTGATTTGCGGATGTTGAAGAAGCCTTGCATGCCTGGGATGAACCCAACTTGAGCGTGATGTATGAGTTTTTTGACATGTCGTTGAATTCTGTTTGCTAGGATTTTGTTGAGGATCTTGGAATCTAAGTTCATCAGTGAAATTGGCCTATAGTTTTCCTTTTTTGTGTTGTCTTTGCCTGGTTTGGGTATCAGGGTGATGGTGGCCTCGTAGAATGTGTTTGGGAGTTTTCCTTCCTGTGCAATTTTTTGGAAGAGTTTTAGAAGGACAGGCATTAGCTCTTCTTTAAATGTTTGGTAGAATTCGGCTGTGAAGCCATCTGGTCCTGGGCTTTTATTTTTGGGTAGATTTTTAATCACAAAGTTGATTTCTGAGCTTGTGATTGGGTTGTTCAAAGTTTCTGTTTCTTCCTGGCTCAGTCTTGGGAGATTAATCCTGTCCAAGAAACTGTCCATTTCTTCCAAGTTGTCCAG
Organism: Tragulus kanchil; assembly: GCA_022376925.1. Taxonomy (NCBI): domain Eukaryota; kingdom Metazoa; phylum Chordata; class Mammalia; order Artiodactyla; family Tragulidae; genus Tragulus; species Tragulus kanchil. The sequence continues at coordinate 9,248,234 of JAIOJX010000018.1, read as the reverse complement.
TTTGTTGCCATAGAGTTGCTCATAATAGTCTCTTAGAATCCTTTGGATTTCTGCATTATCTGTTGTAATCTCTCCTTTTTCGTTTTTGATTTTGTTGATCTGGTTCTTCTCTCTCTTTTTCTTAATGAGTCTGGCCAGTGGCTTGTCAATTTTGTTTACCTTTTCAAAGAACCAGCTTTTTTTTTTATTTATCTTTACTATTGTTTCTTTTGTTTCTTTCTCATTTATTTCTGCTCTGATCTTTATGATTTCTCTTCTTCTGCTGGCTCTGGGATGTTTTTGTTCTTCTTTCTCCAACTGTTTTAAGCGGAGGGTTAGGTCATCTGCTTCATATTTTCCTAGTTTCTTGAGGTGGGATTGTATTGCTATAAATTTCCCTCTTAGAACTACTTTTGCAGTATCCCATAGGTTTTGCACTATCGTGTGTTCATTGTCATTTTCTTCTAGGAATTGTTTAATTTCTCCTTTGATTTCCTCAATGATCAGTTGGTTTTTTAGGTATGTATTGTTTAATCTCCATGTGTTTATGTTTTTAGGGTTTTTTCTGGCAGTTGATCTCCAGCCTCATTGCATTGTGGTCCGAGAAGATGGTTGATATAATTTCGGTTTTCTTGAACTGACTGAGGTTAGATTTGTGGCCCAAGATGTGGTCTATCCTGGAGAATGTTCCGTGAGCGCTTGAGAAGAAAGTGTATTCTTCTGCTTTTGGATGGAACGTCCTAAAGATATCGATGAGGTCCATCTTTTCCAGTGTGGCATTTAAGGCTTGTGTTTCTTTATTAATTTTCTGTTTTGTTGATCTGTCCATTGGTGTGAGAGGAGTGTTAAAGTCTCCTACTATTATTGTGTTATTGTTGATTTCTTCTTTTTTTGTATGTCATTATTGATTTTAGATTTCTCTGTTTGTCCTTTTTTTGGTGGGAGTTTTCCTTCCTGTGCAATTTTTTGGAAGAGTTTTAGAAGGACAGGCATTAGCTCTTCTTTAAATGTTTGGTAGAATTCGGCTGTGAAGCCATCTGGTCCTGGGCTTTTATTTTTGGGTAGATTTTTAATCACAAAGTTGATTTCTGAGCTTGTGATTGGGTTGTTCAAAGTTTCTGTTTCTTCCTGGCTCAGTCTTGGGAGATTAATCCTGTCCAAGAAACTGTCCATTTCTTCCAAGTTGTCCAGTTTGTTGCCATAGAGTTGCTCATAATAGTCTCTTAGAATCCTTTGGATTTCTGCATTATCTGTTGTAATCTCTCCTTTTCGTTTTTGATTTTGTTGATCTGGTTCTTCTCTCTCTTTTTCTTAATGAGTCTGGCCAGTGGCTTGTCAATTTTGTTTACCTTTTCAAAGAACCAGCTTTTTGTTTTATTTATCTTTACTATTGTTTCTTTTGTTTCTTTCTCATTTATTTCTGCTCTGATCTTTATGATTTCTCTTCTTCTGCTGGCTCTGGGATGTTTTTGTTCTTCTTTCTCCAACTGTTTTAAGCGGAGGGTTAGGTCATCTGCTTCATATTTTCCTAGTTTCTTGAGGTGGGATTGTATTGCTATAAATTTCCCTCTTAGAACTACTTTTGCTGTATCCCATAGGTTTTGCACTGTCATGTGTTCATTGTCATTTTCTTCTAGGAATTGTTTAATTTCTCCTTTGATTTCCTCAATGATCAGTTGGTTTTTTAGGTATGTGTTGTTTAATCTCCATGTGTTTGTGTTTTTAGCGGTTTTTTTCCTGTAGTTGATCTCCAGTCTCATTGCATTGTGGTCCGAGAAGATGGTTGATATAATTTCGGTTTTCTTGAACTGACTGAGGTTAGATTTGTGGCCCAAGATGTGGTCTATCCTGGAGAATGTTCCGTGAGCGCTTGAGAAGAAAGTGTATTCTTCTGCTTTTGGATGGAACGTCCTAAAGATATCGATGAGGTCCATCTTTTCCAGTGTGGCATTTAAGGCTTGTGTTTCTTTATTAATTTTCTGTTTTGTTGATCTGTCCATTGGTGTGAGAGGAGTGTTAAAGTCTCCTACTATTATTGTGTTATTGTTGATTTCTTCTTTTATGTCTGAAAGTACCTGTCTTATGTATTGAGGTGCCCCTGTGTTGGGTGCGTAGATATTCATGACTGTTATGTCTTCCTCTTGGATAGATCCCTTAATCATGATGTAGTGACCTGCCTTGTCTCTTAGAATCTTCTTTACTTTAAAGTCTATTTTGTCTGATATAAGGATTGCTACTCCAGCTTTCTTTTGATTTCCATTTGCATGCAATATCTTTTTCCAGCCTTTCACTTTCAGTCTATGAGTGTCTCTAGGTCTGAAGTGGGTCTCTTGTAAACAGCATATATATGGGTCTTGCTTCTGGATCCATTCAGCCAGCCTGTGTCGTTTGGTTGGAGCATTTAGTCCATTTACATTCAAAGTAATTATTGATACGAATGTTCCTATTGTCATCTTCTTAGAAATTTGGGGTTTGATTTGTAATGCTTCTCCTACTCTTGTATTTATTGGCTATATCAGGTCCTTTAACACTTGTTGTAGGGCTGGTTTTGTGGTACAGAATTCTTTTAGTTTTTGCTTGTCTGTGAAGCTTTTGACTTCACCATCGATTTTGAATGAGATTCTTGCTGGGTAGAGAATTCGTGGTTGCAGGTTATTCTCTTTTAGCCATTTAAATGTATCTTGCCATTCTCTTCTGGCCTGTAGGGTTTCTGTGGAGAGATCCGCAGTTAAACGTATGGGGTTTCCTTTATATGTTATTTGTTGTTTGCTCCTAGCTGCTTTTAGTAATCTGTCTTTATATTTAGTCTGCGTTAGTTTGATTAGTATGTGCCTTGGTGTGTTTCTTCTGGGGTTTCTCCTGTATGGAACTCTTTGTGCTTCCTGGACTTGGCTGACTATCTCCTTTCCCATGCTGGGGAAGTTTTCAACTATAACCTCTTCAAGAATTTTTTCATAGTCTTTCTTCTCTTCTTCTTCTTCTGGAACTCCTATAATTCTAATGTTGGTGCATTTAATATTGTCCCATAGGTCTCTGAGGCTATCCTCAGTTCTTTTAATTCTTTGGGCTTTGTTCTGTTCTTCATCACTTATTTCCACCATTCTGTCTTCTAGCTCACTTATCCGTTCTTCAGCCTCTGATACTCTACTGTTGAGACCTTCTATAGTATTTTTGAGTTCAGCAATTGAGTTGGTGGTCTCTATTTGCTTATTTTTCATTTCCTGCATGTCTTTTCTCAATGCACTAATTTCCTCTAATATTCTGTTTTCGGTGTTTTGCATCCTCATTAGTATAGTTTTTCTGAATTCTCTTTCAGATAGCTTGTCTATCTCCTCCTCTGTCATTTGAAGTGGTGTTTCTCTAGCTTGGTCCTTCATTTGTACAGTGTTTCTCTGACGTTTCATTATTAGGTTAATTTTTGTTTCTTTGTGTGTGTCTGTGTGTATGGAGTTCTTATTCCCACCAGGCTTCTTGGTTGAATTCTCCCTTCCTTTGGGTTTCTGTCCTTGTAGAAGGGTTCAGTGGCTTGTGTCTTGGGTGGTGATAGACCTTGTTTACAGGTGAATAATCTGTAGTGTTGTATGTTCTTTGATAATCAGTGTGGGGTCTTGGAATCCGGGCTTCCGCTTCGAGGATCCTTGGTTTGATGATTGGTCAGGAGTGTAGGCTCTATGTCTGGTTTGCTATGGTGTTCTGTGATACTAGTTCACACACTAGCATCTGAGGAACAAGAGGTGCATCCCTGATGGGTGACAGTCATAAAAGCATGCAGATGTTTTCTAACATAATCTTAAGATACACATACATATAACAGCAATCCCCACAACTGACCAGTTTTACAGAGATAAGGCGCAGGAAATCTTTCTAGCAACTCATGCAATCACAGATGATACTTGCCAGTTAAGCTTTGAATTAATTAAAATAGTGCCTGAATAATAGATCTAGCACAAGGTCCTGGCTTGGATAATTACAATGAAAGCAATTTTAAATTAGGACATGTGCTCGGGGTGACAAGGAGGAGAGTCTATAAGTAATAAAAAGGAAAAGATTTGTCTTGGAAGTATTTTATAGGATTAGGTAGCAAAGATTAGTGTGTGTACTGTTTAGTGCATTTGGAAGTGAATAGTGCGATGTAACTGGTTTAGATTTAGAACAAGTTTTCAACTATAACCTCTTCAAGAATTTTTCATAGTCTTTTTCTCTTCTTCTTTTTGGCTATAATTCTAATGTTGGTGCATTTAATATTGTCCCATAGGTCTCTGAGGCTATCCTCAGTTCTTTTAATTCTTTGGGCTTTGTTCTGTTCTTCAGCACTTATTTCCACCATTCTGTCTTCTAGCTCACTTATCCGTTCTTCAGCCTCTGATACTCTACTGTTGAGACCTTCTATAGTATTTTTGAGTTCAGCAATTGAGTTGGTGGTCTCTATTTGCTTATTTTTCATTTCCTGCATGTCTTTTCTCAATGCACTAATTTCCTCTAATATTCTGTTTTCGGTGTTTTGCATCCTCATTAGTATAGTTTTTCTGAATTCTCTTTCAGATAGCTTGTCTATCTCCTCCTCTGTCATTTGAAGTGGTGTTTCTCTAGCTTGGTCCTTCATTTGTACAGTGTTTCTCTGACGTTTCATTATTAGGTTAATTTTTGTTTCTTTGTGTGTGTCTGTGTGTATGGAGTTCTTATTCCCACCAGGCTTCTTGGTTGAATTCTCCCTTCCTTTGGGTTTCTGTCCTTGTAGAAGGGTTCAGTGGCTTGTGTCTTGGGTGGTGATAGACCTTGTTTACAGGTGAATAATCTGTAGTGTTGTATGTTCTTTGATAATCAGTGTGGGGTCTTGGAATCCGGGCTTCCGCTTCGAGGATCCTTGGTTTGATGATTGGTCAGGGGTGTAGGCTCTATGTCTGGTTTGCTATGGTGTTCTGTGATACTAGTTCACACACTAGCATCTGAGGAACAAGAAGTGCATCCCTGATGGGTGACAGTCATAAAAGCATGCAGATGTTTTCTAACATAATCGTAAGATATACATACATATACAGCCATACCCAAAACAGACCAGCTTAACAGAGATAAGGCGCAGGAAATCTTTCTAGCAACTTATTCAATCACAGATGATACTTGCAAGTTAAGGTTTGAATTAATTAAAATAGTGCATGAATAATAGATCTAGCACAAGGTCCTGGCTTGGATAATTACAATGAAAGCAATTTTAAATTTGGACATGTGCTCGGGGTGACAAGGAGGAGAGTCTATAAGTAATAAAAGGAAAAGATTTGTCTTGGAAGTATTTTATAGGATTAGGTAGCAAAGATTAGTGTGTGTACTGTTTAGTGCATTTGGAAGTGAATAGTGCAGACAGAAAGATAGGAAATAATTTGTCTAGAGGATATTGATAGCTAGGAAGATGTTTTACATTTAGAACATAGAGAAAGAAAGCAGTGGGAAAGAGGAAAGAGAAAAGAGAATTAGAGGTTTTCAAGAATTAAAATTAAAGTTAAAAAAATATAATAAAAGTCAAAAGAAGGTTAAAAATTAAAAAGAGCAAAAAAAAATTAATGAGACTGAAAAACAAAGAAAAAACACATAGAATAAATCAAACAAATGAAAACTACAAAAAAAAAAAAAACAAACATAAAAAACCCCCAATAAACAAAGAAACTAATAAACCCCAAACCAATCAATTGAATAAGCAAAATAGTCCACCACAAACAAGCAGAAAAAAATGAAAAAGAAAAAAAAAAAAGTTAAATACTGTCCTTGGTTTTTATCTTCATATCTGCCTGTTGGAAACCAATCTGCTCTTGATGGTGGTGTCTTGATGGCGTGGTCTTTCCCTTACAGTGCCGGTTGCTGTGGTTTCTGTGTTTGTGTTCAGCAAAATGAGGGCTTTGCTGCCATACTGGGTGCTGGCCGGGACGGTGGGCTGATCCCAGTCAGTCGGGCGGAGGCCGCGGCGCGCGCAGTCCCGTGTTGGAGGGGGGCGCCCCGGCTCGACCGCGCGCCCGCCTGTCGTCTCCAATCCCTGCTCTTTCCCCGGCTTCCTCCGCTGCTGCTGCAGCTCTAGGGGAGCGCGGGCTCCTCCGACACTGCCGGTTATGTGTCTAAGTACCAAAGGCGGACGCGAGCTTTCCCGTCCAACTCGTGCCCAGTCCCTGGTCAGCAACCCGTGGACGACTTCCTCTCTCCGTTCAGCAAGCCCTCCAGTTGGAGTGGCTGAACTTACCGCCCTCGCGGCGTCCGCGGCTCCTCGCGGTGTCCGCGGCTCCTCGCGGGGGGGTTGTGGCGGCTCCTCGCGCGGGCGGGTTCGCGGCTCCCGCGCGGTGGATTTCTTCTTATAACACGTCCTGACTTTTCCCTGTCCTGCATGTTCATTTGGAAAAGCAGCCCTGTGAGATGGAGCCAGTGACACAGATGGCTGCTATGCACCACCACTACCTTCCAATGGTTCTTGGAAAAGCAGTCGGAAATGCAAGCAAAGTTAATGGATCATCTGCATGTAGTCCACGGGAAGCTGAACGAAATCTCAGCATGCAGTCAGTATTTTGTCAGCCTGTGCAGGACTGCTACCCCTTGGTTTCCCCTGAGATTCCGTCTGTGGGACTAGCTCTTCTTCAATGGCTGAATGGATTCCCCAAACAGACAGGCTCCTGGCTGTCTTCCTAACTGGCAGTGATGGGATCTCCCTACATGTCGTCATCTGTGCCTTTGTGGAAAATGACTGGAGCCATCATAGACTCAGGCCAACTGCACTACACCTGGGAGTCCAGGCTGACTCCCAGGAGACCATCCGTCCAGCATAGACTGTAGGAAAGCAGGCACGTTGCCCTGGGCCCATGTTCCTTAAGAAAAATGAGAAAGCAAATAATTAAAGTGGTCCTTTGTCTCAAACCAAGCAAGTTTGACCCTTGGACTTGCTCATAGAGTGGCTCTGACAGGATGCAGCACTGTAAGAGCCGAGGGAAGGTCATCTCCGACTGCCTGAGCAGTAAATAGACCAGGAGGATATGGGACCTGGGCCATGGGTTACAGAAAAGTCCCCATTCAGCTAAACATGGCTGCTGTCAGAGTACAGTGACTCAGCAGGGTAGCAGAGAGGTAACTTCCAAGTCCACGCACTGTTATCCCTCCTAACTTGAAATGAGTTTTTTGTTCTTTCTTTTGGAGAGGAAGAAGAGCGTTAGAAAAACTGATCTTCTTTGTAAAACTCAAAGTGAAAATAAACAGTAAGTATTTAATATGAAACTGAGTGCGTTTCTTTCTTACAAAGCCTCAATTGTCATTCATAGCCCTAGGTTTTGGGCTAAAACCACATGGCCATGTGATCTCTTTTCTGTTTGCAAATGTTAGCTGTTTTGATTCACGATGAATCCATTGTGTCTTTGACCTCAGACTTCTGCTTCAGCACACTTCAGACTGCACCACGACCTACTGGGAATGTCTGAGAACTAATACTTAGACACGTATATGCATGTATATGCCTATGTGTACATATAAGTATCATTTTAGGATCTCGATGGATTCATTGCCATCTTTTACAGTTCACCATGAATTTTCTCCTCATTCCAAAGAAATATTCTCTGTCACGTTGGTTTCTTAATTTAGAAGACGGCCTTCCTAATCGTTTCAACTTCGGGTCTAGCAGAACCCTTCAATTTCTTCCTGAGAGACACCAACACTCCTGGGCACATGTCTGCCTCCTGCCAAGTGTACATGACATCCTCATGGTCCTGAGAAGTGCTGGAAAACATACTACATTCATGCTCTATGTGGAACTTACAAGCTGGGACAACACCTTTCACTCCTTCTTTGACACTGTGTCTCTCTGACTCAGTACTTCTCCCAACTCTGGCTTTCTCAGGAATACAGGTCAAACTCTGTTTTACTCTTCTTACTATTGAACTCATTTATTGATGAAAGAAGCAAATCTCACAGACCCTGATGGATGTGGAAAGGGTTTCAGAATGTGATCTCTCTGCTGGCAAGGCAAAGTGATTCAGAGGACCAGGGAACTCGGGAATTCAAGCAAGCAGCCACTGCATTCAGTGAATTTCATGCTGCTCTGCCCTGGGCCCGCCGAGGTGGCAGAGCGTATCAGTCATTTTGGAGGAGCCGTCCAACACAGGGCCTTAGACATCCTAGACGCTACTTTCCCAGGGTGGGCAGCTTGAGCCAAATGTAAGTCTGAGGGACCAGCTTCTAAGGGCGCTGATCCCTGTCCAATACCTGACCTTGGGACACGCTCGGATCATCCATGCTGGCTTCTTGGGCTGAAGGCACACTGGGCTAGGAATTCCTTTGCTTGCTTCGTGTCTGATGGTGAATCCATATGCATGGTTTCCGTTGATTCTCTGGATTGAGCCCTATAGCCATGAGGGATTCCATTGGGAAGAGCATTCCCCTGTGCAGGCAGTGGCCTTGGGGACCCAAACGTCGCCTGTGTTTCGGTCTTCCGGGAAGGAAGTGGATTTCAGCCTCGGCCAAGTTTATAAGGTTTCCTGTGTGGCTGAAGGGAGACAACTTCGACAACCTCCTGTGAGTATCCTCAATCACCACTGTGCCTGGCCATCTTGGCTCTCCTATTTCAGGCTACCTGAGAGAAATGTGCTGTTTTCCTATGAGAATGGCCAATGGTGTGATGGCCTCTAGAAGTAGAAATACAATATGATTCTCAATGCAACATTTGCATGTTAGAGGTCTCTGGCTAAACTCTGAGCCTTGTGCAGACTTGACTGGGGATCACCCTAGG
>JAIOJX010000018.1:9219243-9239009 GCA_022376925.1 Tragulus kanchil | reverse complement strand
TTATCCGGGAAAGACAATTTCCATTGAAATTTGTTGTCTGGAATTCCCATCCTCTTTAAGAATTTTCCAGTTTTTGTGATCCAAATAGTCCAAGGTTTTAGTATAGTCAGTTATTATAGTTGGTATTTAATGGTGTTTTAGTTTCTGCTGTATAGAAAATAGGGTAGCACTATCACAGTAATGGTGAGAGCCTCCTAAGGAAATCGTGGTTTGAACATACATTAGAGAAAGAAACAGGAGCTTTTTACAAAGTACTTAACGCCTGTCTTAAACTAATTATTCGAATGTTTCATTGATTTAAATGTAAGCTTGTATGGATTCCACCAAGGATGTCCAGCCTTAGAGGATACACTAGATTCATTGTAAGCTTGTTTGTTTTCCCCACAATCCGCAACTGCCTTTTAGAATGTATAGAAGTATCTTAAATGCACCTCACACATAGTAATATCTTAGGAATAGTAATCATTCTTTTTTGAGAATTGCCCTCATATCAGAAAACTAAAACTCAAGTTATGTTTTATAACAGAAATGTTATTTTCCATTACACCTTTAAAACAGGGCTCAAAGAGCTGAAGAAAGGATCAACAATTCTTTAGCATTAGTATACAAGTAACTAATATCTGCTTGTGTAAGTTTTCTAGCCACCCCACCCACTGTGGGAGATAATCTGAGTTTCATTAAGTATTGTGTGAAAATTTTTAAAAGAGAATCCCACATGCAAAAGAAGAGTTGTTTCTGCTTTGTATTTTTATAATTGGGTTGGATCATTGAGAGAAAAGAATTGCTTTTCAGTGTGAATCATCCATTTCTGAGGTGGAAAGTGTATCTTAAAATAATAAGGCCAAATGATTCTTTAATTTAGAAGGAGCATGCCAGAGTTATTTTCCTTAAGAAAAGAAAACTTCCCTTTCAAGAGCTGATGGTTGTATTATGCTCTTTGCAGTCTCCTGTGACGACTGATTTGCATCAGAGCTTTGCTGGTTATTCAACATTTTCAGTCTGTTCTTTGTTTGCACTGTGTGGACATGTCAGGCAGGTTAGTTTAGTTTATTCCTTCAAAACATTGGAGATAACTTCTCTTTAGGGTGAACAGAGCCGCAAATTCGTACTATCCTGGAACCTCTCTGGAATGCCATTTTCATTTGAAATCCACAAGCCTAAACCATACAACACAAACTTTGAAACCTTTAAAGGAAGAGCCAATAATTTATTTTATTTGGGGTATATGTTAATTCCTTTGGCCTTGCCGAAGTAGATCTATTGTCCTTAGTAGGGTTTATCCTTTTAAAAGTAATTTGAAGATGTTTTGAAGAGTTGGTATTCATCTTTCCAATTGGTCAGGATCCGTAAATGCTCCTTAATACGCATTACTCCTCTGGATGACAGGAAAAATTCAGTCTAATGTACTAACATATTGCTATGTTTACATAGCAATATATCTCAATTTTAAGTTTTATTAATGCTATGGCATCGTGGGGGATCAACGATACACATCCATTTTTTTTTTCAATTATGGCATCTATTTGTTGATTTTTATTTTTTATTTTTCATCCATCTTTATTGGGCCGGTGTGGGATATCCATTGTAGTGGCCTCTCTCATTGCAGAGCACCAGCTCTGGGTGCATGTGCTCACTGTAGAAAGAAAATGACCTGAGTATAGCCTACTATTGCTTAATTATAGCCTGATTGTGACCTAGGAAAAGAGTATCAATTCACAAAATTTCACTAAGACCACAAAATCACCTGATTATGACCTCACTATGCCCTAGGACATCACAAAGCCTACTCTGACCCAATTCGAATCAGATTATGACTTCACTATAGACTGAAAATGACCTGACTATAGCCTACTATGGGCTCTGTATTGCATGATCATGACCTAGGAATAGAGTATGACTTCACGAAATTTTACTATGACCACAAAATGTCCGATATGACCTCACTATGCACTAGAACCTCCAATTAGCCTACTCCGGCCTCATTAGAATCTAATTTAAAGGACCTCACTACGGACTGAAAATGACCCGAGTGTAGCCTCTATGGAAACACTCTAGCCTGACTGTGACCTTGGAATAGAGTTTGATTTCGCAAAAGTTCACTATAACCACAAAATTCACTGATTTTGACCTCCCTATGCACTAGGATATGACAATAGACAACTCTGACCTCATTAAAGTGTGATGATGAGCTCACTACAGAAGGAAAATGACCTGAGTATAGCCTACATTGGCTTCATTATTGAAGATATGTCATCTTTGAACATAGGGAGGTGGTGCATCGTAGACTTTCACCCTATTATCTTGAAGGGTGCAGTTGTTTGCAGATTCTGTCAAGATTCAAATGATCACAAAATAGAGCATACTTAAATTGCATTCATCAAACATTTAGTTGACATTTGTTATGTGCCAGGCACTCTGTTAGACATTGTAGTTATAGTGATGAAAGACCCAAACCCTAATGTGAAAGAGTCCATAGTTTAGTGAACTCAAGGAAATCAGGTAACCCCAAGGAAAGTCTACACTGGAGAGGGTAAAACCTGACTATCGTGATGCAGATGAGTGAGGATCTTCTGCAAGGAGACTGCACCTTATTCTATAGGTGAATCAAAGCTACCGAGCTTTATGGAGTCCAGTTAAGGGTATTTGGCACAGAGGTCTGTAAGGGCCTTTGGCATAGGAATGGCATGTACATTTTTCCCTTAAGAAAAATGGAACTGGTAGCCAGGGGAGACTGAATTGAAAGACTGAAACTGGTCGTTTAGAAACTAGTTAGGAGGTGGTTACAGTGACTTAGGTGAGACACAGTGGTGACAGTGGAGCTGTACTAGACAAGAAATAGGCCTGTTTCTTATGTGGCCAATTTTCTAACTTCTCTCTCTGAAGTACTTATTGATAAAAAACACAAATCTATTGGCAGAGTCTTCCTATGCAGAGTCAAGGATTGACACTGTTCTGGCTAGAGTGACCTGGGTTCAGTCCTTGGTTCAGGAAGGTCTGGAAGAGGTCACAGCAACCCACTCCAGTATTCTTGTCTGGAGAATCCCATGGACAGAGGAGCCTTTCGGGAGTCAGACATGACTGAACAACTATCACTGTTTAACGCTGGTAGGTCAGTGGTAAAGAACCTGCGTATACAGATATGTATGTTCCCAGAGTAGTACTCTAGCCTTTTGGACCTTGGGATAGAGTTCGATTTCACAAAATCCCTATAACCACAAAAGTCACTGATTCGGACCTCCTATGCACTAGGATATGACAATAGCCAACTCTGACCTCATTAAAGTGTGATGATGAGCTCACTACAGAAGGAAAATGACCTGAGTATAGCCTACATTGGCTTCATTATTGAAGATATGTCATCATTGAACATAGGGAGGTGGTGCATCGTAGACTTTCACCCTATTATCTTGAAGGGTGCAGTTGTTTGCAGATTCTGTCAAGATTCAAATGATCACAAAATAGAGCATACTTAAATTGCATTCATCAAACATTTAGTTGACATTTGTTATGTGCCAGGCACTCTGTTAGACATTGTAGTTATAGTGATGAAAGACCCAAACCCTAATGTGAAAGAGTCCATAGTTTAGTGAACTCAAGTAAATCAGATAACCTAAAGGAAAGTCTACACTGGAGAGGGTAAAACCTGACTATCGTGATGCAGATGAGTGAGGATCTTCTGAAAGGGGGACTGAACTTTATTCTCGAGGTGAATCAAAGCGACAGAGCTTTATGGAGTGCAGTTAAAGGTCTTTGGCAACGAGCTCTGTAAGGGCCTTTGGCATAGGAATGGCATGTAGATTTTTCCCTTAAGAAAAATGGAACTGGTAGCCAGGGGAGACTGAATTGAAAGACTGAAACTGGTCGTTTAGAAACTAGTTAGGAGGTGGTTACAGTGACTTAGGTGAGACACAGTGGTGACAGTGGAGCTGTACTAGACAAGAAATAGGCCTGTTTCTTATGTGGCCAATTTTCTAACTTCTCTGAAGTACTTATTGAGACAAAACACAAATCTATTGGCAGAGTCTTCCTATGCAGAGTCAAGGATTGACACTGTTCTGGCTAGAGTAACCTGGGTTCAGCCATTGGTTCAGGAAGATCTGGAAGAGGCCACAGCAACCCACTCCAGTATTCATGCCTGGAGAATCCCATGGACAGAAGAGCCTTGCGGGAGTCAGACACGACTGAACGACTAACACTGTTTAACGCTGGTAGGTCAGTGTAAAGAACCTGCGTATACAGATATGTATGTTCCCAGAGTAGTGATATGTATATCCCCTTCGCACCCTCCCAACCATCACACAGCACCCTGAAGGATCCCCTTTTCTCACAGAGCAATGGCTAGAGCTATTTTCTTCACTTATGACAGTACAGGCCTTCATACTATTTCGTTTACGTCTCCCACCTTCTGTTCCTTCCCCACAATGTCCATATGTCCACTGTCCATGTCTGCCTTTCCGTCGCTTCACTGCATGTGCCATCATCACCATCCTACTAGATTCCATATATATGTGTTAATATACTGTATTTGTCCTTCTCTTTCTGACTGACTTCACTTTTGATGATACGTTCTAGATCCAGCCACCTCATTAGGGCTGATTCTTCTGCTTTTCTCTTTACAGCTGTGTAGTATTCCATTGTATATATGTACCAGAGCTTTTGGAGCCATTCGTTCGTCGATGGGCATCTAGGTTCCTTCCAAGTTCTAGCTATTGTATAGAGAGCTGCAATGAACATTGGGGTACAGGTGCTTCTTTCAGTTTTGATTTCGTCAGGGTATAAGCCTAAGAGTGGGATTGCTGGGTCATAGGGTGCTTCTATTTTTAGTTTTTTAAGAAATCTCCATAGTGTCTTCCATACAGGCTGTATCAATTTACACTCGCACCAGCAATGCAGGAGGCTTCCTTTCTCCACAGCCTCCCCAGCATTTATTGTCTCTAGATTTGTTGATGACGGCCATTCTGACGGTTGTAAGCTGATACCTCATTGTAGTTGTGATTTACATTTTCTAATTATTAGTGAAGTTGAGCTTTGTTTCATGTGCTTTCGGGCCATCTGTATGTCATCGTTGCAGAAGTGTCTGGTAGGTCCTTTCCCATTTTTGATTGGGTTGTTCCATTTTCCAGTGCTGAGTTGTCTGAGTTGCTTGTAGATTTTGGAGATTAATTCTTTGTCTGTTGTTGCATTTGGTATGATTTTCTCCCATTTTGTGGTCTGTCTGCTCAGCTTTTTGTAATTTCTTTAGCTGTACAAAAGCTTTGAAGTTTCATGAGGTCCCACATGTTCATTTGTCTTTTTAGTTCTGCTATTTTAGTAGGTGGGTCACCGAAGATCTTGCTTTGATTGATGTCCTTGAGGGTTTTGCCTATATTCTCCTCTAAGAGTTTGATGGTTTCTGGCCTTACATTTAAGTCTTTAATCCATTTTTTTTTTTAAGATTCTGTAGGTCTTTATTTTTTCTCTTTTTTTAAATTTATTTATTTATTTATTTATTTATTTTTGTACATATATGTTCCCATATCAATCCGATGCCTATCCCTTGACCCTCCCCCACCCAGGTTACCCCCATCCCTCCAGACCATTGCTCCAAGTGGTTGTAGGTACTCCTTTTCCCCCTAGCACAATGACAATAGCTATCTTTTCTACACATGACAGTATAGGTTCCCATGTTACTCCCTCCCATTGTTCGGTCTCCACAATGTCTTTATGTCTATTCTCTGTTTTTTCATGAGTTCCCTGTGTGTTATCTTGACCATCTTACTAGATCCCATATATATGTGTTAGTATAATATACTTGTCTTTCTTTTTGACTTACTTCACTTTTTATGATAGGTTCTAGAGCCAGCCACCTCATTAGGACTGAGTCTTCTGCATTTCTTTTAACAGCTGAGTAGTATTCCATTGTATATATGTACCAGAGCTTCTGGATCCATTCATTTGTCGATGGACATCTAGGTTGCTTCCATGTTCTGGCTATTGTATAGAGAGCTGCAATGAACATTGGGGTACAGGTGCCTCTTTCAGTTTTGATTTCATCAGGATATAGGCCTAATAGTGGGATTGCTGGGTCATAGGGTGCTTCTATTTTTAGTTTATTAAGGAATCTCCATATTGTCTTCCATAGAGGTTGTATTAATTTACATTCCCACCAGCAATGCAAGAGGGTTCCCTTTTCTCCACACCCTCTCCAGCATTCGTTGTCTGTCGATTTGTTGATGATGGCCATTCTGACAGGTGTGAGGTGGTATCTCATTGTGGTTTTAATTTGCATTTCTCTAATAATAAGCGAGGTTGAACATCGGTTCATGTATTTTTGGACAAATTGTATGTCCTCTTTGGAGAGGCGTCTCTTTAGATCTTTTTCCCATTTTTTGATTGGGCTGCTCATTTTCCCTGTGCTGAGTTGTCTGAGTTGCTTGTAGATTTTGGAGATTAATTCTTTGTCTGTTGTTTCATTTGCTATGATTTTCTCCCACTCTGTGGGCTGTCTGTTGAACTTTTTTGTAATTTCTTTTGCTGTACAAAAGCTTTTAAGTTTCATGAGGTCCCATATGTTCATTTTTCTTTTCAGTTCTGCTATTTTAGTTGGTGAGTCAAAGAAGATCTTGCTTTGATTGATGTCCTTGAGGGTTTTGCCTATATTCTCCTCTAAGAGTTTGATGGTTTCTGGTCTTACATTGAGGTCTTTAATCCATTTTGAGTTGATCTTAGTGTATGGCATCAGGGAATGTTCCAATTTCATTTTTTTGCATGTAGCTGTCCAATTCTCCCAGCACCACTTGTTAAAGAGGCTGTCTTTGTCCCATTTTATAGTTTCTCCTCCTTTATCAAAAATAAGGTACCCATAGGTGCGTGGGTTGATCTCTGGGTTCTCAATCTTGTTCCATTGATCTATAGTTCTGTTTTTGTGCCAGTACCATACTGTCTTGATAACTGTTGCTTTGTAGTAGAGTCTGAAGTTAGGAGGCTGACCCCTCCAACTCCATTTTCCTTCCTCAGGAATGCTTTGGCTATTCGAGGTCTTCTGTGTTTCCATATGAACTGTGTTATTATTTGGTCTAGTTCTGTGAAAATGTCAATGGTAGTTGGATAGGTATTTCATTGACTCTGTAGATGATATTTGGAAGTACGGCCCTTTTCACAATATTGATTCTTCCAATCCAGGAACATGGAATCTCTCTCCATCTGTTTAAGTCTTCTTTAATGTCTCTCATGAGTGTCTTGTAATTTTCTGTGTACAATTCTTTTGTTTCTTTGGGTAGGTTTATTCCTAGATATTTGATTCTTTTGGTTGCAATGGTGAAGGGGATTGCCTCTTTGATTTCATTTTCTGATTTTTCATTGTTTGTGTATAGGAATGCCAGTGACTTCTGTGTGTTGACTTTATATCCTGCAACTTTGCTGAATTCATTGATTAGTTCTAGTAGCTTTGTAACCGTGTCTTTGGGATTTTCTATGTATAATATCATGTCGTCTGCAAAAAGAGAGAGCTTTTCTTCTGCCTTTCAAATCTGGACTCCTTTGATTTCTTTCTCTTCTCTTATTGCTGTTGCTAGGACTCCCAGGACTATGTTGAATAGTAGTGGTGAAAGTGGGCACCCCTGTCTTGTTCCTGATCTTAGAGGGAATGCTTTCAGTTTTTCACCATTAACAATAATGTTCGCTGTAGGTTTCTCATAGATGGTTTTATGATGTTGAGATAGGTTCCTTCTATGCCCATTTTCTGAAGAGTTTTGATCATAAAGGGATACTGTACTTTGTTAAAGGCTTTTTCTGCATCTGTTGAGATGATCATGTGATTTTTGTCTCTCAGTTTGTTGATATGGTGTATCACATTGATTGATTTGTGGATATTGAAGAATCTTTGCATGCCTGGGATGAACCCAAATTGATCATGATGTATGAGCTTTCTGACGTGTCATTGAATTCTGTTTGCTAGGATTTTGTTGAGGATTTTGGCGTCTAGATTCATCAGTGAAATTGGCCTATAATTTTCTTTTTTTGTGTTGTCTTTGCCTGGCTTTGGTGTCAGGGTGATGACGGCCTCATAGTATGTGTTTGGAAGTGTTCCTTCCTGTGCAATTGTTTGGAAGAGTTTTAGAAGGACAGGCATTAGCTCTTCTTTAAATGTTTGGTAGAATTCACTTGTGAAACCATCTGGCCCTGGGCTTTTATTTTTGGGTAGATTTTTGATCACAAAGTCGATTTCTGAGCTTATGATTGGCTTTTTCATAGTTTCTATTTCTTCCTGGTTGAGTCTTGGGAGATTAATCTTCTCTAAGAAACTGTCCATGTCTTCCAGGTTGTCCAGTTTGTTGCCATAGAGTTGTTCATAATAGTCTCTTAGAATCCTTTGGATTTCTGCATGATCTGTTGTAATCTCTCCTTTTTCATTTTTGATTTTGGTGATCTGGTTCTTCTCTCTCTTTTTCTTGATGAGTCTGGCCGGTGTTGTGTCGACTTTGTTGACCTTTCCGAAGAGCCAGTTTTTGTTTTCTTTATCTTTACTATTGCTTCTTTTGTTTCTTTTTCATTTATTCCTTCTCTGATCTTTAGGTTTTCCTTCTTCTGCTGACTTTGGGGTGTTTTTGTACTTCTTTCTCCAGATGTTTCAAGTGTAATGTAAGGTCGTGTGTTTGAGATTTTCCTAGTTTCTTGAGGTGGGATTGAATTGTTACAAACTTCCTCTTAGGACTGCTTTTGCAGTATCCCATAGGTTTTGCACTGTCGTGTGTTCATTGTCGTTTTGTTCTAGGAATTGTGTAATTTCTCCTTTGATTTCTTCAATGATCAATTGGTTTTTAGGTATGTGTTGTTTAATCTCCATGTGTTTGTTTTTATAGGGGTTTTTTTTTCCAGAATTTGATCTCTAGTCTCACTGCAATGTGGTCCGAGAAGATGGTTGATAGAATTTTAGTTTTCTTGAATAGGCTGGGGTTTGATTTGTGGCCCCAGATGTGGTCTATCTTGTAGAATGTTCCATGAACACTTGAGAAGAAAGTGTATTCTTCTGCTTTTGGATGGAAAGTCCTAAAGATAGCAATGTGGTCCGTTTCTTCTAGTGTGGCATTTAAGGCTTGTGTTTCTTTATTAATTTTCTGTTTGGATGATCTGTCCATTGGTGTGAGAGGAGTGTTAAAGTCTCCTACTATGATTGTGTTACTGTCAATGTCTTCTTTTATGTCTGAAAGTGTTTGTCTTATGTATTGCAGTGCTCCTGCGTTGGGTGCCTAGATATATATGATTGTTATGTCTTCTTCTTGGATGGATCCCTTAATCAAGATGCAGTGACCTGCCTGTCTCTTAGAATCTCCTTTTCTTTAAAATCAATTTTGTCTGATATGAGGATTGCTACTGCAACTTTCTTTTGATTTCCATTTGCATAGAATATCTTTTCCAGTCTCTCACTTTCATCTATGAGTTTCTCTAGGTCTGAAGTGAGTTTCCTGGAGGAAGCATATGGATGGGTCGTGCTTTTGGATCCATTCAGCCACTCTGTGTCTTTTGGTTGGGGCATTTAGTCCATTGACATTTAAAGTAATTATTGATACAAATGATCCTATTGTCATCTTCTTAGATGCTATGATGGGTTTGTTTCGTGGATCTTCTCCTTTTATACTTGGTGTCTATATAAGTCTGTTTAACACTTGTTGTAAGGTTGATTTGGTGTGTCTAAATTCTTTTAATTTTGCTTGTCTGTAAAGCTTTTAATTCCTCCATCAATTTTGAAGGAGATCCTTGCAGGCTAGAGGATTCTTGGTTGCAGATTATTCTCTTTAGCCGCTTAAATGTGTCCTGCCATTCCCTTCCGGCCTGCAGAGTTTCTGTTGAAAGATCAGCTGTTCAACTTATGGGCTTTCCTTGTATGTCACTAGTTGTTTTTCCCCTTCCTGCTTTGAGAATACAATTCGAATATTGGTGCGTTTGATATTATCCCAGAGGTCTCTGAGGCTATTCTCTGCTCTTATCATTCTGTGAGCTAGAGTCTGTTTTTAGCAGTTACTTCCGCCATTTTTTCTTCCAGCTCACTTCTCCAGTCTACTGACTGAGATACTCTGCTCTTGATTCCTTCTACAGTGTTTCTCAGTTCAGCAATTGAGTTGTTTGTCTTCGCCACTTTTTGGTAAGTTCTTGTATTTCCTTATTCACTGTGTCAGTCGTGTCTTGCAATTTCTCTGAAATTCTGTTTTCAGTGTCTTTGATCATCTTTACTATCATTCTTCTGAAATCACTTTCAGAAAGTTTGTCCAAATTCTCTTCATTGATTAGATCTTGTGTGTGTGTGCATTGTTCCTTGGCTTGTGTGGTTTTTCTCTGCCGTTTCATTGTTTTTATTACTTTTGTAAGTGACTCTGTTTGGGATTTCCTTTCCCCAGACTTTGACTTACATATGTTGGTGTTTGTTATTTGGATGGGGCTTCTTATTCTGGGTGATGCTGGTGTTTGGGTGATGTCAGGACTTGCATACAGTGATTACCTTTGTTGTCGTTCTCACTTGTATACAGCTCTTTAGTGTTAGGCGTTCTCTAGTATTGTAGCGTTTTGGAGTCAGTGCTCCTCCTAAATCCCCGGGGCTTATTGCCTGAACAAGGAATGAAGATTTGACTGCTGGTTTGTTATGGCATTAAATGATATTAACACATATATATGCAATTGAGAAACAGAAGGTATACCTTTGAGAAATGGCAATTAAAAATTATGAATATACTATCTAGCATATTGAATTATACACATAAACATATACAGCTGTAACATAACCCAAGCATTCCAACCAAAAATACAGTACAATACGTTAACACAGCGAATAGAAAAATCAAGAATGATATCCAACAGTTAATAACCAAACTAAGTAGAGCATCAATTGGAGAAGAATGCTAGAGCAGTGTCCCCATTGGGGATAACGCAATGAGAACAGAACAGACTAAGAAACATGGGGGAAAAAAGGGAAAAAGAGAAAGGGAGGATAGAAGAGAAATATAGAATAATATTGCAAAGATAAATATAGGAAGATAAAGATTTGTATGTAGTAGAATTTAGTGCTATAGGAAAGGATCTTCAGAGAAAGCAAAGAAGCATAGAGGAAGTGGTAGTACAAATGAACTTTTTTTTAAATTAAAAGAGCTATTTATATATAAACATATAGAAAAACAAAGAAAAATAATAAAACAAACAAAACCCCAGAGAACCTTAAAAGGCAAGTGGGGAAACAGAAGTTTATACCAAAATAAAATGTGTGGTTTAAAAGGAAAAGAAAAGAAATTATGTAAACTTGAATATATTCAGTCTTACTGATAAGATTACTAGCTTCTATAGAATTCAGTGAAGGAAATGAACACACCCACACTCTCTCACACATACACACACACACACACGCACACAAACATACACCCACGCACACACACAAAGCCGGGTGTTGTACTGACTGGATTTGGGAAAAGAGAAACAAATATTGAAACAAAGCGATACAATACAAAAATGGAATTTTAAAGTCCAGCCGTAACTCCAGCTTCAGACAAAACGTGAAAAGAGTGTTTCTGTTCTTCTGTCTCTTGCTGACTATTCAGGAATTATGAGTCTTTTTTGCCTCTGGCAGTGGTTGGATCTAAAGACCTCTTTGACTGCTTGTTTATTTCGGCCTATTCCAGAATTAAAAGGCCCGCCCTGGCTGGCCCTGGGAGTTTCTTAATCCAAATCCTTTTCTTGCCTGGTGGAGCTAAGTTCCTCCTGTAGCTTGCCCAACAGCCAAACTACAGTTGGGAAAATGGCATCTGTCTCACAAACGATTTATTCCCACATGCTCTCTCTGTTTCTGTTTTGTAGGTGGCTTTTTGTGCTATAGATTAGGTTCCACAAAGAAGTGATACCATATGGTGTCTGCCTTTCTATTTCTGACTTATGTCACTCAGTATGATAATATATATCTCTATCCATGTTGCTACAAATGGCATTGTTTTTACGGCTGAGTAGTATTCCACTGTATATGTGTACCAAATTTCCTTTGTCCATTGCTCTGTTGATGAGCATCTAAATTGTTTCCATGTTTTTGCTATTGTGAATATTGCTGCTGCGAACATAGGGATGCATATATCTTTAAGAATGACAGATTTGTCCTGGTATATTTCCAGAAGAGGGATTGCTGGATGATATGGTAATTCTGTCTTTTGCTTTCTGAGAAAACTCCATGCTGCTTTCCACAGAGGCTACACCAACTTCTATTCCTACCAGCAGTGTAAGAGGGTTCCCTTTTCTCCAGCTGCTCTCCAGCATTTGTTATTTGTAGATTTTTTAATGATGGCCATGCTGACTGATATGAGATGGTATTCAGAGAAAGATTTTCATTCGGTTACAGGAGAGTATAATCATTTTAATTCATATAAAGTAATTTGTGCATTATGTTCGGTATGGTCTGACAAAAATAAGTCATACAATACAGAACTTTCATCTTGTGAAGAAGAGTGTGGCATTTCATTTGAAAGATTTCACCTGGAGCCAAACATCCTAGAGTGTGAGGTCAGGTGGACTCTAGGAAGCATTGCTAGGCACAAAGCTCGTGGGGTGATGGAATGCCAGATAAGCTCTTTCCCAGAGTCAAAGATGATGCTGTTAAAGTTCTACACTCAATATGCCAGCAAATTTGGAAAATGCAGCCATGACCTCAGGACTGGAGAAAAATCAGTTTTTATTCCAGTCCCAAAGAAAGGCACTATCAAAGAATGTTCAAAGGATCACACAGTTACATTCACTTCACACGATAGCCAAGTTATGCTGAAAATCATCCAGGCTATGTTCATCCATAAACGAGCCAAAAACTTCCAGATGTACAAGCTCAATTTAGAGATGGCAGAGGAATGAGAGATCAAATTGCCAGCATCTGCTGAGGCATAGAAAGAGTAAGCGAATTCCAGGAAAGCATCTACTTCTGCTTTGTTGACTACACTAATGCCTTTGACTGTGTGGAGCACAACCAACTGTGGAAAATTCTTCAGGAGATGGGAACCCCAGACTCCTCTACCTGCCTCTGGGAAACCTGCAGGCAGGTCAAGAAGCACTAGGTAGAACTAGACATGGAACAACGACCTGCTTTCAAACTGGGAAAGGAGTACATCAGTGTTGTACACTGTCACCCTGCTTATTTAAGTTATGTGCATTTGTGCACCAGGTGTAATGCTGGTCTGCATGATGCACAAGGTGGAATTAGGATTGCTGAGAGAAATATCAGTAACCTGAGATATCCAGGTGACACCACCCTTCTGGCAGAAAGCAAGGAGGAACTAAAAAGCCTCCTGATGAAAGTGAAAGACGAGAGTGAAAAGGCTGTCATAAATTCAACATTTGAAAACAAAACTCATGGCATCTGGTCCTGTAACTTCACAGCAAATAAATGGACAAACGACAAACTCTGGGACAGACTTCGTTTGCTTGGGCTCGAAAATCACTGCTGATGGGGACTGCAGACACGAAATTAAAAGACGCTAGCTCTTTGGAAGAAAAGCTACGAAACACCTAGGAAGCATGTTCACAAGCAGGGACATCACTTTGCCAACACAGGTCCGTAGATCCAAAGCTATGGTGTTTCCAGTAGTCATGAATGGATGTGAGAACTGGACCATATAAGAAGGCTGAGTGCCGAAGAACTGATGCCTTTGAAGTATGGTGTTGGAGAAGACTCTCGAGACCCCCTTCGACAGCAAGGAGATCAAACGAGTCAATATGAAAGGAAATCAGCCCTGAATATTCTTTGGAGGGACTGATGCTGAAGCTGAAGCTGAAGCTCCAATCCTTTGGCCACCTGATGCGAAGAACTGACTCTCTGGCAAAGACCCTGATGCTGGGAAAGACTGAAGGCAAGAGGAGAAGGGGGCAACCAAGGATGAGATGTTTGGATGGCATCGCTGCGTCAGTGGACATGAGTTTGGGCAAGCTCCGGGAGATGGTGAAGGGCAGGGATACCTGGTGGGCTTCAATCCATGGGTTCGCCATTAGTTGGACACAACTTAGCAGCTGAACAGCAGCAGTAAGAGACAGGCAAGATGGCAAGTCTTGATAGCTAGGTCCATTCTGGTGCAAAGAGTCAGAGACAGCAGTCTAGAAAAGAGGCCCTGCTAGGTCCGTCTCTCACTTCCCTCCACACTAAGAAGTAGTTGAAAGCCTTCCTTTGTTTGGTGCACAGTTATGTAAAAGTCCAGCTGCCTGTCTTCTTGGGGTTGCAAGGGAGTGGGGTGGTTTTGTTTTGTTCTAGGTTCCTGGATCGAGGGTGTTCCTGGGGCCATCTCGATATAACAGTCACCTCAGGAGATCTGACTGGAGGATCTTTGTTCCTCACTCTCCTCCCCCTGACATCCCAGTGTGTTATCCTCACATGCTTTCCCCTCTGCTGGCCTCCGTTGACCCTGAGTCCTTGGAGTCTCCTCGTAAAAACACCCCTGGCCTCATGTGTCATGGCAGGTTGAAAGGGGAGTCCTTGAGGGGACCCACATCCTAATTGTGCATGGCTCACACAAAACAGAAGCTCTTGTCCTTTCACATTACTCCCTCCATAACCCATTTTGTGATAACGCCTGCCCCTCACGGCCTATTCCATGAAGATGCTGTCTCTAATAGTCCGTTTGTCCATGCGTTCGTTCATTCCTTCCTTCGATGGATTGGCCACAAGGTATCTGTCGAAATGGGGACCAATGGTCTGCATCTAAACTATTGGTCCTTCCTGGTATCCGTAGAATGCTAACAGCACTGAGAATATTGTGAAGACGTTTTTCATTTCCATGACAACCTGGGCAAGCCAGACTTTCCCGGGAAACAGCAACGTTTCACAAGGAAACCGACAGATTGGACAGATGGAGTAACTGTAGAAACATGGAGTCTAGTCAATGTAAGTGGTGTGTGGGGAGAGGGAGTTCATGGTGCCAGAAGTAGGGTATTTACTTGGGCATTAAGAGCTCTGGTCCCTCCTTATTTATAAAAGTACAAGGTTTTTCCTCCTCTTTTCGAGGGCTGAGGTGCCTCAGTAACCTGTGACACTCCAGCCCGTGTCAGAGTCCTAGAGTGACACCCGTTGTGTGAGGATGTTGTCACCTGAGTCCCTGAAAGAAGATATCCCGAGTATTTCTAATGCTAATCATATGTATATCCCCTGCATTCCACCCTCCAAGTCGTCGCACAGCCCGCCTGCAGGATTCCCTTTTCTCATAGCTCAATGACAGTAGACATTTCGATCACATATGAAAGTATAGGTTTTCATGCTACTTCCTTTACGCCTCCCACTCACTGTTCATTCCCTCAATGTCCATATGAATACACCCCATGTCTGATTTTCCATCGCTTGACTGCATGTGTTATCATTATCATCCTAGTAGAATCCATGTATATGTGTTAGTATACTGATCTTGTATTTCTTTTTGACTTACTTCACTTTTTATGATAGGCTCCTTGTTTATTCTTCTTTCTTTTTAGCTTTTGTTTTACTTTTAACTTTTATAGTTTTGTTGCTCACAGATATGTATGTTCCCAGATTACTCATATGTATATCCCCCATCCCACCCCTCCAGTCCATCACACAGCACCCCTGCACGATCCCCTTTCCTCAAAGAGCAATGACTATAGCTATTTTCTTCACATATGATAGTACATGCCTTCGAGCTACTTCCTTTACACCTCCCACCCACTGGTCATTGCCCACAATGTCCATATGTCCACTGTCCATGTCTGCTTCTTGATCGTTTCACTGCATGTGCCATCATCACCATCCTACTAGATTCCATATATATGTGTGTTAGTATATTGTCCTTGTCCTTCTCTTTTTGACTGACCTCACTTTTGATGATAGCCTCTAGATCCAGCCACCTCATTAGGGCCGATTCTTCTGCATTTCTTTTTACAGCTGTGTAGTATTCCATTGTATGTATGTACCAGACCTTTTGTATCCATTCATTCATCGATGGACATCTAGGTTGCTTCCATATTCTAGTTATTGTATAGAGAGCTGCAATGAACATTGAGGGTACAGGTGATTCTTTCATATTTGGTTTCATCAGGGTATAAGCCTAAGAGTGGGATTGCTGGGTCATATGGTGTTTCTATTTTTAATTTTCAAAGAAATCTCCATACTGTCTTCCATAGAGGCTGTATCAATTTACATTCCCAGCAGCAATGCAAGAGGGTTCCCTTTTCTCCGCACCCTCTCCAGCATTCATTGTCTGTCGATTTGTGGATGATGGCCATTCTGACTGGTATAAGGTGATATCTCATTGTAGTTTTGATTTGCATTTCTCTAATTATAACCGAGGTCGAGCATCGTTTCGTGTGTTTTGGGGCCATCTGTATGTCCTCTTTGTAGAGGTGTCTGTTGAGGTCCTTTTCCCATTTTTTGATTGAGTTGTTCATTTTTCCAATTTTGAGTTGTCTGTGTTGCTTAAAGATTTTGGAGATTAATTGTTAGTCTGATGTTTCATTTGCTATGATTTTCTCCCATTCTGTGGGCTGTCTGTTCCACTTTTTTTTGTAGTTTATTTTGCTGTACTAAAGTTTTTAAGTTTCATTACATCCCACATGTTAATTTTTGTTTTTGGTTCCACTCTTCTTGTAGGTGGGTCATGGAATATCTTGATTTGGTTTATGTCCTTGTGGTTTTGCCTATATTCTCCTCTAAGAGTTTCAGGGTTTCTGGTCTTACATTTAGGTCTTTAATCCATTTTGAGTTGATCTTTGTGCATGGTGTCAGGCAATGTTCCAACTTCATTTGTTTGCATGTAGCTGTCAAATTTTCCCAGCACCACTTGTTGAAGAGGCTGTCTTTGTCCCATTTTATAGTTTCACCTCATTGTCAAAAATAAGGTACCTATAGGTGCATGGGTTTATCTCTGGGTTCTCGATCTTGTTCCATTGGTCTGTATTTCTGTTTTTGTGCCAGTGCCATACTGTCTTGATGACTGTTGCTTTGGAGTAGAGTCTGAAGTTGGGGAGGCTGATCCCCCCAGCTCCATTCTTCTTCCTGAGGATTGCTTTGGCTATTCGAGGTCTTTTGTGTTTCCATATGAACTGTGTTATTTCTTGATCTAGTGCTGTGAAGCATGTCAGTGGTAGTTTGAGAGGGTTCGTATTGAATCTGTAGATGATCTGTGGTAGTAGGTTCATTTTCACAATATTGATTCTGCCGATCCAGGAACATGGAATATCTCTCCATCTGTTTAAGACTTCTTTGTTTTCCTTCATTGGTGACTTGTAATTTTCTGTGTACAGTTCTTTTGTTTCTTTGGGTAGGTTTATTCCTAGATATTTGATTCTTTTGGTTGCAATGGTGAAGGGGTTGCCTCTTTGATTTCATTTTCTGATGTTTCATTGTGTCTATATTTGGATGCCAGTGAATTCTGTGTATAGATGTTGCATCCCGTGACTATGCTGAATTCGCTGATTAGCTCAAGAAGTTCTATAATAGTGTCATTGGGGTATTCTATCTGTAATATCATGTCATCTGCACATAGAGCGAGTTCTGCCTCTTCTTTTCAATCTGAATTCCTTGAATTTATTTTTCTTCTTCTTTATTGCTGTTGCTAGAACTTCCAGGACTATGTGGAATAACAGTGGTGAAAGTGGACACCCCTGTCTTGTTCCTGATCTTAGAGGGAATGCTTTCAGTTTTTCACCATTGTAGATAATGTTCACTGTGGGCTTCTCATATATGGCTTTCACTATGTTGAGGTAAGTTCCTTCTATGTCCATACTGAGAAGAGTTTTTGTTGTTGTTGTTTTTGTATCATAAATGGGTGTGGGCTTTTGTCACAGGCTCTTTCTGCAAGTATTGCGATTATCATGTGATTTTTGTCTCTCAAAAGTGGTGGATCACATTAATTGATGTGTGGATATTGAGGAATCCTAGCAAGCCTGGGAGGAACCCGACGTGGTCATGCTGTATGAGTTTTTGATGTATCGTTGTATTCTATTTGCTAGGATTTTGTTGAGGATTTTGGCATCTAGATTCATCAGTGAAATTGGCCTATAATTTTCTTTTTTTGTGATGTCTTTGCCTGGCTTTGGTATGAGGGTGATGGCGGCCTCGTAGAATCTGTTTGGAAGTGTTCCTTCCTGGGCAAGTTTTTGAAAAAGTTTTAGAAGGACAGGCATTAGCTCTTCTTTAAATGTTTGGTAGAATTCACCTGTGAAGCCATCTGGCCCTGGGCTTTTATTTTTGGGGTAGATTTTTGATCATAAATTTGATTTCTGAGCTTGTGATTGGGTTGTTCAAAGTTTCTGTTTCTTCCTGCTTCAGACTTGAACTTCACTCTTTTCTACGAAACGGCGGTCCACTTCCTCCAGGTTGTCCAGTTTGCTGACATATCCTTGTTCATAATAGTCTCTTGAAATCCTTTGGATTCGTGAGCACTTGAGAAGTATATTCTTCTGCTTTTGGGTGGAAGGTCTTAAAAATATCCATGAGGTTCATCTCTCCAAGTGTGTCATTTAAGGCTCGCATTTCTTTATTAATTTTCTGTTTTGATGATCTGTCCATTGGCGTGAGAGGGGTGTTCAGGACTCCTACTATTACTGTGATATTGTCAGGGTCTTCCTTTATGTCTGAAAGTGTTTGTCTTCCATGTTGGGGTGCACTTGTGCTGGCTGCATAGATGTTTACGGTTCTTATTTCTTCCTCTTGGATCGGCCCCTTGATCATTACGTACTGCCCTGCCTTGACTAATGAACTTCTTCATTTTAAATTTTATATTTTTTATCTGATATGAGGGCTCCTGCTCCAGCTTTCTTTTGATGTCTATTTGCATGGAATATCTTTTTCCATCCTCTCACTTTCCTTCTATGAGTGTCTGTAGGTCTGAAGTGGGTTTCTTGTAAATAGCATATATATGGGTCTTGTTTTTGAATCCATTCAGCCAGTCTGGGTCTTTTGCTTGGGACATTTAGCCCATTTACATGTAAAGTACTGATTGATACAAATGATCCTATTGGCATCTTCTTAGATGGTATGATGGCATTGTTTTGTCGGTCTTCTTCTTCTCTTATATTTGTTGTCTCTATATGTCTTTTTAACACTTGTCACAAAGCTGGTTTGGTGTTACTAAATTCTTTTAAATTTTTGCTTATCTGTCAAGCGTTAGATTTCTCCATCAATTTTAAAGAGCCCCTTGCAGGGTAGAGTATTCATGGTTGCATGTTATTCTGTTTCAGCGCTTTCAATGAGTCTTGTCATTCTCTTCTGGTCTGCAGAGATTCTGGTGGAAGATCAGCTGATAGACATATGGGGTTTCCTTGCATGTCACTAGTTGCTTATCCCATGCTGGCTTTAGAATTCTGACTTTGTGTTTCCTTCGGGTTCGCTTCATTAATATGTGTCTTGGTGTGTTTCTTCTCAGGTTGATTCTGCATAGTACTCTGCGCTTCTTGGACTTGACCTTTTCATTTCCCAGGTTGGGGAAATTTTCAACTATAATCGCTTCAAAATTGTTCTCATTTCCTTTCTTTGTTCTTCTTCTTCTGGAACCCCATAATTCAAATATTGGTGTGCTTTTACATTATCCCAGAGTTCTCTGGGACTGTCCTCTGCTCTTTTCATTCTTTGCACTAGATTGTCTTTTTTCAGCAGTTACTTTCACCCTTCTATCTTCCAGCGCCCTTATCCAGCCGTCTGTCTCAGACACTCTGCTCTTGATTCCTCTCTGGTGTGTTTTCAGTGCAGACATTGAGTTGTCTCTGTTTTTGTTTTCTAAGTTACGTATTTCTTTATTCAGTGTGCTAGTCGATTCTTGCAATTTCTCTAAAATTCT